>JAJJMA010086099.1:0-30738 GCA_023529015.1 Papaver nudicaule
GCGTACGGAGTTTACTAGATTTGTTTTTAGTGTGGGAGAAAAAAGTGTAACGGGAGAAAGTTATGTAACGGGACGGAAAGATTGTAGTCCCTTAGATATGAGACGGCTAGATCATATGTTAAGAGCTGGGTAGGTCTCTTTTCGGCTGCAATATGGTAAAATTGGCTAGAATCTGGCACATAGCCCTGGCTTGGATCCTGGAAAACTGCAGGGCCAAGCCTGATTCGAATTATGTCAGCCACGGATGTTTTATACTCTCCCTCTTGACATTGTTTTCCAAATTTGCAGGGATGGACCTAAGGGGATTTCTTGAGCCGGGCTATTACCTTTGGTAAACCCCAAAACATGGATGAAAATGAAAAAAATGACTTGTGGACTTGGAGGGCTAGCAGGGCTAAAGCCAGGTTTAGCCCTCTGTAGATGGTGGGTTTTGAACACATATAAGATGAGTCCCACGTACTAGCTACACGAGTTCTTTGGGGAAGAGATCAACTTATATAGGTTTCATTAAGGGGTTCAAGCATAAATCAAACTCTAGGGGCCCACTAAAGACATGGACACACCCTCAAGACTTGGTAGATCCCTTATAATATGGTCGTACTCTCAAGGTTCATTCATTTCCAAGACGTGCTCGCCTCCAGAGACTCCTTCGCCTCCTGAGACGTCTTCGCCTCCCTAGACGTGCCCACCTCCAGTGTGGAGGGTAAAACACCCTCGGGACACATGTCGAGATCAGAAGGATCGAGCCCAGCCAGAAGATGTCGAAGCCATGCTTCGGGGCTAGTCTGCAGAGTTACCTCGAGGGAAAGCCCGAAGACAGAAGACTCGTTCAGATCTTCGAAGAAAAAAAGCAGGAAGTCATCTTCGGGAGTCTCACCGAAGGAACCACCTTACTCGACAGGATCTGACACCACCACGATTGGGTAGCTTGTCTTATTAGCTGTAAACCACCACCGACTCGGCCTATATAAGGCGAGCTCGAGAAACATTGTAGAGGTTGGATTTTTGGTGTAACCTAAGTTGTGAAGGGTGAGATTCGGTTAGCTTTCTTCTCTAAACCTCTAAGGATCATATCCATGTATTAGTTATCCGAAAAACTGAATGAATAATCGAGTTCTTAGTCTGAATATTTCCATATGTATTGTCTTCGATGCATCTTACTCTATTCGCACCATTACATATTTGAATATTGTTTTATACGATAATAAATCTGATGGTTGTTAGGTGTGAAGTAATCTATGCAAATTTTACACTCACACAGTTTGGCGCTAGAAACAGGGATTGATTAAAACAACTTAGGGTTTGCCTGTGATTTATGATTTTCAATTTTTTGGGAAAATTTTTCTAGGGTTTTCAAACTCTTCTTTAAAATCGCATCTCCATCATTTTTTTATCATTTTTTCTGAGCTCCACCACCTTGGATGTCTAGAGATCCCCAAAGCTTTAAAACATTCAAGGACCTTTTGAGAAAATTATCAGTTTGATGAGATCGATACTTCTGCAGGGAGTCCCAAGCCTTGGTAAGTAGAGATCAAATCATGCTCACCATGCGGTTTCCTGATGAAACATGAAGGGAAATGCTTCTAACAACCCCACAACAATAGTAATATACATGTCAGACCACTAGGGCACAATAACAGCTGTGGACCTCACTTGTCGTTTGTTTTTTTAGGGGTGGTCGCTTACACAAGGAAGAAACATCAAAACAGCCAATCAAAATGAGGTGGCAGGAAGAGCTGACGGTACGAAATACCCATTGCAACTCGATGATTCATTCAAAGGAAAGCACCAGCTCACGAAGTAATATCACGGGAAGGATCCACAAGAGGGACAAAGACGGAAAGAGGATAATGCTCGTAGCCAAAGTAAAGACATTCGAGCCATGGCAGTTGCAACCAATATGTTATTCAGCAGATGACATTCCCGAGGACGGCCCAAGCAACACTCCCCTAGGCATAGCTATAAACGTAAATGGAGTATTGTTGCCAAATATACTGATTGATCCAGGGAGCTCAGTTGACGTCCTTTTTGGCGTGGATACAGGAAATTCTTCCGAAATACCTCGTTGACACCCTCGTATTATACCATCTACGGGTTCAACGGAAGGGCTTTGAAGCCAAAGGGTGATGTCCAACTACCAATCTACGCAAAGGCGATGAAGCTGCAAACTACATTTTGTGTCCTCGACATAGAATCACAATACAACGCAATCTTGGGACGACCATGGTTACACGGGATCTTGGGGGTACCCTCCACATTGCATCAGAAACTAAGATTCCCAACTCCTACCGGCATAGGTGAGATCAAGGGCGACATCATGGTGTCAAAGGCGAGTCACGAAAAAGATGTAGAGCAAAGAAGGTATGCGAGGCGAAATCGAAGAGAGCGATACAGGCAGCAAAAGGCGGAAATGATCGATAAAGAAATTAACCAAGTAATCAAGGGGGACAAAGGAGCAATCACGAAGGAAGCCCCGAAGGATCCCTCCGCAATGAACGAGGAAGCACCAAACTTCACTCCAACAGAACCCACTGAGGATGTAAACATCGGAACCAGTGAGGAACCAAAAATTATAAAAATTGGAACACTTATGAAACAGGAACAACGTGTAGAGCTGGAGAAATTACTAAAGGAATACGCCGATGTCTTTGCTTGGAGAATGAGCGAGATGCCGGGAATTAACCCAAGCTTAGCATGTCACCATCTAGACATAAATCCTTCGGTGCAACCATTCAAGCAAAGACCCAGAAAGCTAGCAGATGTATACCAGGCGGCGGTGGAGTCAGAACTCAACAAAATGATTGCGACAGGAATCATCAAGAAGATACAATATGCGGACTGGATTTCAAATATGGTCATCGTGCCAAAGAAAAACAAGGGAGTGCGGATCTGCATCGATTTTAGCAATCTAAACAAGGCATGCCCGAAGGATCCACACCCACTTCCCAGCATAGACCAAATGATGGACGCAACAGCAGGTCATGAACTTTTAAGTTTCATGGATGGTTATTCTGGCTACAACCAGATTCCTTTAGCAGAAGAAGATCAAAAGCACACAGCATTTCTAACATCTAACGGGTTATACTGTTATACAAGAATGCCATTTGGGTTAAAGAACGCTGGTGCCACTTATCAAAAAGCTATGGAAAACATCTTCCGCCCCTGGTTGAAGAAAACTGTTGAGGCCTATGTGGACGACATGTTAGTGAAAAGCAAGAAGGCAGAAACTCACATTGAAGACCTGGGGGAAATACTGGAGAAAATGCGACAAATCAATATGAAAATCAACCCTGCAAAGTGCATCTTCGGAGTTACTTCGGGAAAGTTTTTGGGATACGTTGTCACGAAGACAGGTATCGAGGCAGACCCATTGAAGGTGCAGGCGATTTGAGAGATGCCATCGCCCACAAGTGTAAAGGATGTACAAGCCCTAAATGGAAGGCTAGCGGCCCTCAGCAGATTCATCGCTCAATCCTCTGACAGATGTAAAAACTTCTTCAGCATTTTGAAAAAGGGAGAAAATTTCGCATGGACAGATGAGAGAGAGACAGCATTCTAAGGAATCAAAAACTATTTGGCAAGCCTACTAGCCCTACAGCGACCAGAAAGAGATGAAGACTTGAGATTATACATTGCAGCAAATTCTGACGCCATCAGTGCAGTCCTAGTAACAATCAGAGAAGAAGAAAAGTCGGTGTACTACATTAGTAGAACACTATTTCAGGCCGAGAAAAACTACACCAAGCTGGAACAATTTATACTTGCATTGGTTGTAGCAACCCAAAAGCTTCGAACGTACTTTCAGGCACACAACATCATTGTGTTAACTAAAACATCAATCGAATCCGTTCTAAAAAATATGCAGGCAGCAGGGAGAATTGTGAAGTGGAACGCAAAGATAAGACAGTATGACGTGGTCAATGAAATACGAACAGCATTAAAGTCACAAATCATTGCCGATTTTTTAGCAGAATTCTCAATCGAAGAAGATTACTAAGAAGAACCAATACTAGGGATTGAGGACGAAGACGGACCTTCCGATTTACTGGAACAAAGCCATCCTCGGAGGTGGGAAGTCTTCATCGATGGATCGGTAAACGAAGATGGTCGAGGAGTAGGAATCGGCTTTACCTCGCCAGAGGGAAAACGTACCGTATATGCTCTCCGATTGGAGTTCGAAGCAACAAATAACGAAACCGAATATGAGGCAATGATTCATACTCTAAAGCACATGATAGAAATGGAGATCCAAGAGGCACGCATAACTACAGATTCACAACTCGTAGTACGACAGCTCGACGGCAGCTATCAATCGAATGATTCCCTATCAAAATGCAAGAAACTAGCAAGGCGTCTAATGACGAAGATTCCCCACCTAAAAATTCGGCACATTTGCAGGAAAGATAACATGCAGATGCCCTAGCGTTTATCGCCTCAAAAGTAACAGACCAAGATGTCATCTCCATCGAAATTGGCAGAATAAAGAAATCATCAATAGAAAACTGTGGAGAAGATATTGTTATGGCCATCCAGGACGAAGATGGTGACTGGAGGCACATAAGGAAATACCTGGAGACTAAGGAATTACCAAGTAGCTCACTTGAGGCACATAAAATAATAAGTAGATCAGCAAATTATCGACTTCTAGATGGAGTCCTACACCGACAGTCGTTTTTGGGACCACTGCTGAGATGCGTTCATTGATTAGATGGAATAGCATTAATGAGGGAACTACACAGTGGCGAAGCAGGAACTCACAGTGGTGCAAGGTCACTCGCGCAAAGAACCAAGGCTCATGGGTACTACTGGCCATACATGCAGGTCGATGCAAAAGATATATCCCGAACATGTGATCCTTGTCAGAGATTCGCTAAAAGAATTCACACACCAGCGAAAACCTTAAACCCAGTGCTAAGACCTTGGCCTTTTACCAAGTGGGGTGTAGATATCGTTGGTCCATTCATTCCAGGAATAGGGCAAAGACGATACATCATCGTAGCAACTGATTACTTCTCAAAATGGATCGAGGCTAAAGCTCTAAGAAGCCACTCAGGTCGAGAGGTGTTCACTTTCTTTTGGGAAAATATATTCTGTCGATTCGGGGTCCCTGCCGAGATAGTCTCAGATAATGCTCAGGAGTTCCTAAGCAGTATAATGTCAGACTGGGAACTTCGACACCATTATACCCACAGAGCAACGGCCAAGCCGAGGCAACCAATAAAAAAATAGGAGATAACATGAAGAAGCGAGTATTACATCACAAAAAGCAGTGGTGCGAGCACCTGCACAACGTGCTATGGGCATTCCGAACCTCTCGAAGGCGTGCAACATGAATGACTCCATTTCACCTAACATACGGGACCGAGGCAGTACTACCCACAGAAATAATGATACCAACAGATAAATACAAAACATGGGAACAAAATCTCACCGCAGACCTAATTTATGCAAAACTGGACGACCTCGAAGAAGCTAGAGAAGAAGCTCGGCAGCATATCGTCAACTACCAGCAAGAGCTAGCGTGAGGGTACAACAAAAGAGTCATCGAAAGAGAATTCCAGTCTGGTGAGCTAGTATTGCGTAAAATCCCACCTTACCAAAAGGGAAATGCAGGGAAACTAGAACCAATCTGGGAAGGACCATTCAAAGTAAAGCAAGTAGCAGGAAAAGGTGCATACAAACTAATCGACGAAAAAAGATGGGGCAGGACTCGGCAACGCTTGGAATGCGAAGTACATAAGAAAATACTACACATAAAAATATTTTTGTATTCTTGAAATAAAGGAAAGTTATTTCAAAATCATGTGCCAATTTAATCTCGAATCAAACCCAAAATCCTACTACGACAGATCTCTAAAGGCTTGCATGCCATAAAAACCGCCCATAGCACCATCTCCTCTAGTGCCTCGGCGCAATGAAAACTAAACATGCCATAACGCCAAGGCCAGACGCCATAAAACATAAAAGACCTTGAATAGCAGGCACAAAGCTGATGATCACATATGTCGTAAGGGCCCTACGAGCTATATGACACAGTTCTCTACCCACAAGACACCCCGTTAGCGGTGGGTACTTTGCATCTAAGCTACTTAAGCTAACGACGCATTTGAACCCACTACCACACGACCATGAGGACCTCTCTTTTCTGAGACGTCGAGGGGACGATAAATGGGATTAACATTCGCCTCTACAGGTGATTGGAACCCCGAGGCAGCTAATTATCTTCCATTCATGGGAATGGCAAGCAAGTTACGCAGACAAGGGACCTCCTCAAAAAACAAGCCATTGGCCTCGAGGAGGGGCTATTGAGAAACAAAGGGGACGAACTCTAGGACGCGATAGGAGACTAGTACCATGTCTAAGCTCCAGCTTTGACCGACACTCCCCCATTGTGTTACTTTTTAGCAAGGAGCAATCATAGCAGCTACCCACCATAAGCTCCTCCCTACACTTGGGGCAAAAGGATTATCAGAAAACCACTATATTCTTTCAGAGGATATTTGGTACTCACGATATCCACCCAACGTACCGAGGAAAAACGGGCACCTATGACCTCGATAGCCTATGTTTGCTTTAAAACAGGCAAGTAACTAAAAGCCTTCGGGAGGGGTGATCCATATGCCCCCACTAGCTTGGTTTACTATCTCTTACATCGAATTAAGACCGGGAGTTGCATCTCGAGTAACCATAAGAGCCTAGAAAATTACAAAGGCAACTTTATCGCAAGTCAAACAGTAGTAAACACAATCTATGCTAAGAAAATTCGCAAAAGTAGCTGTATTTTACAACAAAAAACACAACAACAAAGGTGTATTGTCCAAAAGAAAAAACAAGCATCCGGCCGCGTTAAAAAAAGGCAACAAAAGGAAGCAAGACCACAACAAGAGGGCAGAAGGAATAAATCATCTTCTATTTAGTTTCTCACTGAACCTCCTTAACGACGGCATCATCTTTGGGACCTCCTCGGGACCATTCTTCGCAGTAGGACCAGATTCGCCACCATCTTTCACGTTCTCAACCTCACGATTAGAAGTTTCGACAGAATCCTTCGAGGACTCCTTGGTCGACCTTTCGGCGTTAATACTTTCACCTCGGCCCCCTTTCTTCTCTTTCATTTGCTCATCCTCTTCTTCGCCTGGCCCTTCGCCCTCTGGTCATGAGATACTAGAACCTCCCACCAAAGTGTCCCCCCCCCCCCGAGGGGGGCGGTGTGGTCGTCATTAGTATCAACATGTTCATCTTCTCCAACTTTTTCATCCCCAACGTTCCCTTCTTCCAGCAACTGCGCCACTATATCCTTGACATACTACGAGGACACTAGTTCTTTATCAGAATCTAGTGAAGCACCAGGATCATTTATACCCACGCGATAAAAAAGAAGGCCGCATTCCGAATTCCCTAAACAAGAACCGACCATGTTGGCGACTGAACAACGATGTGCGCTCGGCCTCTCCTTCGATGTGCTTCTTAAGCTTTGCAACCTCCTCATTCAGCCGCTCAATTTGACCATCCTTCTCCTCGCAAACATTCTGCAGAAGCCCCAGCTCGTGATCCTTACTCTTTACCTGAGCATCCAGTCATAAAGCAAGCTCGCTCTGGGTCTTAAGATTTTCAGATAAGGAGTCACGCTCTTTGACAACTTCTACGAGTTGTTTTCCCAAGTCCGCTACATCGCCTAAAGAAGGGAAAAACAAAGGAAGTCAACATCGATTTTTCAACAAAAAAGACTCTGAAGCAAAGATAACAGTCAAACAACTATTTCACCTTTATTTTTCTCGAGAGCCCCTGAGAGACTGTTGTTTTCTGTTGCAAGCGAAGAACTTCTTGATCTAACCGAGTAATCTCAAGCCCCTGAGCACGAGATAACTCCAGCAAGAACATGCCATGGTGTTGATACTACAACAACAAAGCAGCAAACAATTAGGAAAGAAGCTGCAACATGCAACGAATTAATTAAAAAGATACTTACGACCTCAACGAACGCCTGATGCATAGTCCACGCCGAGGCAAGGGTACTCCTACTCCAAGAGCCAGAAAAGGCATGTGAAATAAACTTGGCAACAGAAGGATCGAGCTGCTGATTCTGAGGATCCTTCGCATACATCTTCAAATGATTAGAAATATTTTCATCATAAGGACTAGGAAGGGAACTTCGCTCCACAAACTTCAACACCTCCTGCTCAGTACAAGGCCTATGCACAAAGCTAGTAGGAACCGAGGGACATCCCGAAGAAGGCTGCGACTGCCAGCCCAGCGAAGTATCAACCAAATGATCATTTGAACCATACTGGTTCAAATTCATGCCAGACTCGTGAAAGTTGGACTCCAAATTAGCAGCAGCAGAGGCAGAAGCAACGAGATCTTTGATAGAAACATCATTATCAGAAGGCCCACCCGAAGCTAAACCTTGGGAAGCACGCCCAGAGGCAGGACCTTTCTTATTCCTCTTCAAAGGAATACTTTCATCATCCTCGGTCTCTTCATCATCAACGTCCTCGATATCAGCACTCGAGGGTGGAACTTCCCCTTTACTAACAGCCCTAGTAGTATACCTCATCGGTCCCTGTAACTTCGAGACAACAGTCTTCACAACCTTTTTACCACTAGCAGAAGTACTCACTCGGTTAGGGTCGCACAGAGAGAACGCCATCAAACCATCATTCCCAGTAATCACCTCTTCAAGCTGAAAAACAGTCAATTTATCAGGTTCTAAACAGAGGCAGGTATTCATACCCATTGCATAACTGAGGCATGTAGTGTTTATCACCTGACCACCTTCCCCCTTTTCAGCGTCGGTCGGCTTCGAAGGCCTTTTCCTTTTCTTCAAATCACTAACCTGCCCTTGGGCCTGTTGATTCTTCTACTTCTCTTGTTCTCCTTTCTGAAAAATAAAAATATGTGAACAGACGATTAAAAAGAAGCGAATAAAGAAAAAACAATCTTGTTATACCCTCAATTTAAGAGCGGCGGTCCTTTCTTGAGATTTCTTGCGCTCCTCATCGGAGAAGTGAATCTTGAAGAGTTCGATGACAGAAAGATCGTGTCCATCTTCAAATTTTGTTCGCTCGACTTTCTTCTCCTCGTCCTCATATCCGAAGAGAACTGGACCCTCGATGAGCATAGGCTTCGAGAACCACACTTCATCACTGGAATGGCGAAGAAGCGAGTTCGTATTAGATCCAGAGAGATCTACATCACCCAGAGCATGCTTGGAAATAGGCACCTTGCCAAGGCTCACGCTCCAAGGAGATTTTTGCTTAAGTAGACTCTTCTCCACTTTATAGTATTTGAAAAAATTCTCAGCAGTCCAGAAACTCGGTGGATGTTTAAGTTCTTCGGGAAGATCCTCGTAGTAATACGACTTGCCCTCCGAGCGAGCCACCCACTCGCGGATAACACGAATATAATTTACATTCAATTGCATTGCGCCGCAAGGAGGGTTAATCTGGGAATAAACCTCTTAAAAAAAGGGGATTCGCGGGATTGTACAATGGGATAGGAAGTCCGGCACCGAGTTGCTCGCCGGAGACGATTATTTTCCTGTTATTACACTCATGTTTGGAAATAAGCTCAGGGGACAAGTTAACCCTACCCAGACTTTTACAAGGAAAAAGGTCTATATTGAAGCCATAAATCTTTGCTCTGTCCTCCCAAGGAAGAAGCTGAGGATCAACCATTTTACGGGGAAACCCACCACCGGACGGAATGTTCTTCTTTGGAGCCTAAGAACAAAAGAAGAAGTTAAGAGAAGATCATAAAATACAAATCAAGAAAGGAGAAAACACAAGCAGAAAATAATCAGCAAAGCTCACCATGATCAAAAAGGAAAAATCACGAGAGAAGATGACGGAGAGAAGGTTTTGAAAACTGAAGTGTCTCTGAGGGCGGTGAAAAGCTTAAAAGAGAGGAAGAAAAGAAAAATAGAGGGAAAGCGGGTTTAAATAAAGAGATGTGGAACCGACGTAGCAGGTAGAAGGTAAAAAGGGCGAGGGTTTCGAAAAACCATTAAAGCAACGTGTGTCAGTTAAAGAAACTGAATGCCGGACACGTGTCGAAGAAGATGAAACACCAAGGGTTTTCTTCTCCGAACCTCCTCGATATTCGGACAAGAAAAGAGGCAAACTGTGGAGGGTAAAACACCCTCGGGACACGTGTCGAGATCAGAAGGATCGAGCCCAGCCAGAAGATGTCGAAGCCATGCTTCGGGGCTAGTCTGCAGAGTTACCTCGAGGGAAAGCCCGAAGACAGAAGACTCGTTCAGATCTTCGAAGGAAAAAAATAGGAAGTCATCTTCGGGAGTCTCACCGAAGGAACCGCCTTACTCGACAGGATTTGACACCACCACGATTGGGTAGCTTGTCTTATTAGCTGTAAACCACCACCGACTCGGCTTATATAAGGCGAGCTCGAGAAACATTGTAGAGGTTGGATTTTTTTTGTAACCTAAGTTGTGAAGGGTGAGATTAGGTTAGCTTTCTCCTCTAAACCTCTAAGGATCATATCCATGTATTAGTTATCCGAAAAACTGAATGAATAATCGAGTTCTTAGTCTGAATATTTCCATATGTACTGTCTTCGATGCATCTTACTCTATTCGCACCATTACATGTTTGAATATCGTTTTATACGATAATAAATCTGATGGCTGTTAGGTGTGAAGTATCTATGCAAATTTTACACTCACACATCCAAAGACACCTTCATCTCCCAAGACGTGCTCGCCTCCAAAGACTCCTTCGCTTCCCGAGACGTGCCCGTCTCCAGGAATGTGCTCGTCTCCGGAGACGTGTACACCCTTACCAAAATGGACTCAACTTCACCAATCCTTTACCATGACTAGGTGAGCTCTCCTCGAGCCCTAGTCGCACTCATGGCTAGCTGAGCTCTCCTCGAGCCCTAGTCGCACTCATGGCTAGTTGTGCTCTCCTCGAGCCCTGGTTGCATGACTAGTCGTGCTCTTCTCGAGAGCCCTGGTCGCTTCCCGTGAGTCCTGACCGCTTGTTGGCAGGCAACTCACTGACTAGCTGTTGCTTCCTTAGATCCCTGACCGCTTGTTGGTTGGATGCTGCTCTGCTATAAGCCCTAGTCATTAGTATCAATGATCCCCCACTATAGTCATGACCGCTTGTTGGCAGACTGTATTCACTTGTTGGCCTCACGTGAATAGCATACTGGATAGATGAGCTTACCTTCATCAACAAGTCCGCACACATGACATACTTCTAGGATTTACTAGAATTAACAGTAATGTCCCTATATACGCGTATCCACAAGATTTACAGCTGGGGAAGACTAATCCTTCGACAATCTAGCTGAGAGTCTTCCTCGATAACCGCTCCTCATGGTTTATCCCAAATACATAGCAACAAAGATTATCTTATCAAAGACTAGTTTCAACTTATCTCTTCCGTGAGAATATCTAGTCAAGGGTACTACTCATCAAGTCACAGTCAACTACTAAGGCTTGGTCGTCCCTTCTTCTCTTCAAGTCTCATTCAGATGAGCACCATTCTAGCATCTTAGTCAACTTGACGAATACACGAAAGACAATTAAATCGAATGGGCGGATACAAATTAGGGTTTTGGTTTGGCGGTCTAGGGCAAAGGAAAGAAGAATTAGTATTAGGAAATGTGGCTATTATCAAGGAAAGTTGGTGGAATTCCTGGTCTTTCTCTGCTCAACGAACTGACCATATCCCCGCATACTCCAGATAGCCTAATCCTTTACACTAATTGTGTATCAAGTGTAACTTCGCCTCTATAATTAATAGCTAGCTCTATTCTCACTTTCAACACAACAATTTCTCTCGATAACTCTCTCAGAGAAATAGCCTTCTTCTTAAAGTGAATAGCAGAAACTATACAAAGTTCGATCAAACAACACAATCTGTAATTCAAACTCCATTTGATTACACTTGATCATCTTCTTCTCCTTCGTTTCTCTCACTTAAACCAACCCTAATCCTTCTCTTGCGACTGAAGCGCTGCTGGAATGGTCAGTGTGCCTGATTTAGGCTAGCAATGTTCAAACTTGACCTTTCGTACTCACATCAAACATCTCACACACACTATTACTCTACTCTTTACCGTTTTAACCCTTTTTTTACGTTAAAACATTTGGCGATCACAGTGGGAGGTCATTTTCTCGGATCGCAGTCAAGTCTAAAATCTTGGTTGATACAAGGAAGGAATCGGAGAATACTAATCCTAAGATTGTGACAGTTAGCACCACGGCTCAAATTGCTAGTACTACCATCAGTACTCAAGGAACGGTTTCCACCATTACTCAGGGGATCAACAACGTGAAAGGATTTAAGATGACCAATCAATTGGTGAACAAGCCTCCAGTCATACCTGCAGTTGGCACGACTACTCAAGGGAATCGACAAGGTGGTCAAAGCGCTTCACCAACTACTGTTGTTGATTTGGTTAAGACTCAAGGTGAAGTCGCACAAAGCTAGAGCAACATCACCACGAGGCAACCGGAGATTTTGACTTTGGTGAAGACTCTTTCCAAAACCAATATAGATGGTCTCGATACTGCAAAAAAATCTGGATCCTGGCGATGACGACGAGGATGAAAGCTAGCTCCATGACAATCGTAAACACATAAAAACTTAAATTTATCACCCTTAAAGATATGGAAGTCTACTCTTGCAAGCTTAGTAGAAAAACTCATCGGATTTGGTGTCGTCACCAGCTGCCTTGCCCCCGCAAGATGCAACAACATCCACTACAAATGGGACATGTCACCATATGTAAAGCGGCCAAGAACTTAGTTATAACTCTGCTCGATAAATCAAATCCTTCAATAATAAAGAAACTCGTGGAGATTGCAAGGGAAAGAAGCTTCTCTTAAAAAACTCCTGCTCTGTTTCAGGAAGATTTGTTTTGTAACTCTTAGCACAAGACGTGTCCAACATACATAGTTCTTTAGGTTTCGCCAAAGAGTCCCACTGGTCTCCTGTGTATAAAGATTTATCGGATTTTTTTATGGGACCCACTGGTCCTATCATATGAATCTCTCTGATCTCATCTCAAAGGATCTCTTATTCACCTATGCGAAGTCTCTAAGACAGCTCGTGATCAAGGGGACGAGAACAAGGTGAACGCCATGTGCCCTCACTCTTCCTGCGTACAAACATAGACGTGATGCAGTTGTTAGATAATGTTACGAGACTATCACCTTTAAAAGCGAACACACTGCTCGATACAGGGAAACCATATATGGGGACTGAAGATGTCGACGACGACCTGCTGCCTTAATACACGATGAGGATTTCGTACCATTATAGTTGATGAACCAGACAGTTAAACATCCACTTCCTGGTCGAATGCTTATACGAGCTTTTAAAATTTTCAAGGATCCAACACGAACTTATTTAAAGGACGCAGCCCCTATTGATGTGGACGCGATCGTGCTTTGCTTGTCACCACTCATATCGATGGGACGAAGTAACAATTAACCTTGGTCGGTGCCACTGTTATATAATCATCTTCAACTCTATGCAAGGCCGACATACAAAAGACGATAACCCCCTTCGATGAAATTCATATGGTGGACATGAGTCATACCAACAAGATATACACCTCTACCTACTCTAGATTACCATTAATAATTCGAAGGAGCAGAGAAGATCCAAAGGGTAAAGAAGTGTACTCTCTGAGGAGTCTACCGAACCCAAACCTATGTCGAAAAAATATATTGGATAAACCCAATCATCAACTAAGCCGATCACCTCCCGAGAGGAAAATAAATCTCGGGACTGAAGATTTCTTTTTACTTGATGGAGTGCTCGACTACAGAAGTGCAGACAAGTTCATGAAAATTTTTCTAGAGGAGACTACAGCACAAAATTAACTCCAACATGCTCGTAAAGAGGTTCAATATTTGCAAGGATCCTTCTCCGATTATCAAGCACCTCGACATCGTCTAAAGGCCTTAATGGTATTCCATCCTCGCACTGGGGACTAAAGAGATCCATGTATATAGGGATCTTACACTGCAAAGGCTTAGGATAATACTTACTACATTTCCTTGAAGTACTTGAAGCCTTCACAATACTCAAGGAGACGTATTAAAGAGAACATCGGAAAAAAAAAAACTATTTCTCCAAAATTTACGAAAATATTAGCTCGCCGTGGAGGACGTCGCCACACCGCCAACAAATTTACGGACCTGATCCACATTCCATGCACCTTTTATGGTCATTAAGAATCCTTAGGCGTTCTGGGAACTTGGTCTAACCGGCAAGGTCGAGCCATATTCATTGAATCATCATAAAAGCATCATAAGTACTTCAACAAGTGAATATGGGTGAGTCTACTTCGAAGACAACATGTACTACGATATATGAGTTCATTAAGGAACACACCACCAGGGGACTACAAGCGATAATCCCATCTCGAATGTAACAACAATGTTAGCTTGCACGTTCATACTTAACCAAGAAGTTGTGGGCTTGAAAACAAGAACAACGCCAGGGGACTCTCAGTTACTGAAAGCATCTTTCCCAATCAAGGAGTTCATAGGTTCAGCCTCAACATCAAAACTAAGCTCTGTTTCAATATCGTGTTCAAAGGGTTGAACATCTCTTAAACTTCTCTTATTGAATGCATGCCTACAAGTCTACAACACCTGTGCCACCAGTCTGAGAGCACAATAACAGATGAATAGTTCATGAAGTGCCTACAGGAAGAACACTACTAGCTTGAGGAACTACAATATCATTCTCTAAAGATTTTCGTGGTGTCATGGACACACATTACTGCCGACCTTTATCTACAATCAATAAGTTATTAATCTCAAATGTTTGAAATATTAATAGAGATAAAGTACTAGACTAATGCTAAAGGACTTGCGCTTAACATGAATAAGTTCATGCCTTACCCTCTTTGCCAAAGACTTATCTAGAAGGAGTGTCGTGTTCATTCTATCTACATTAGACAACACTATGGAGAACACTCCAGATCTTGCCGAACTCACTGGCCACGAATAGATTCGTGTATAACAAGTTGAAAATTAGCTTCTCCTCCTCGATCAACATCAACAACTAAGTCTCATGAGCATGACTCACTCTGAGACTTGTACACTCACATAAGATGTCTTGGAGTTCAGTTGATTGATTACGATGTTCAAATGGAGGATACACATCACATGTTCTATACCTGCCCTCTCCACACAAAGTAACATCTCTACTGAAAACCGTATCAATACCTGAATGCGAGAAAGAAGATTTTTTTACAACATCCCGATGCGCTCATCAACTATCACAAGTTTGAGAGTATTCAACATGAAAATGCTCGAGGACTCTACATTTACACGTCACCTTCTGGCAAGAGAGTTGCCAACTTAACATCATGATTAACACATATATACCATGGGACGATGACGCCACCTCCAGTGACCATGCATGTATCCTTCCAGTACTAGATGGACACGCTCACCTTCACTATCAGCTGATGTGCCTACCTCCAGCATCAGTCCTGAAGCCTACTTGTAGATCAATTTGACTTGTTCGACATAGATGACGTCGTCTTCGTTATCCTAGCCTCATGAATAATCATTGGTCGCGAGGACACTATGGTTCCGTCAAAGCATCATCCAAGTCGCGACGGCATGGTAAGAAGTTGATGATACTCAAATCATCAAATTAAGTTGGACAAAAACGAGAACAAGCAAATGACTTGGTTACCCTTTAACCTCGAGTTGACACTATTTAACAAAAGGCGCTCTACAAGTATCGACATCGTACAAGACACCACGACGGCCTGAAGGCAATATTATCCAATTTTCTTCGAGCGGGAGTTCGAGTGTACGAGACCAAAGACTCTAAGGCGGACCCTACTCGTTAATGTTTTCTCTCCGATCAATGTTAGCGTACCAACGTAGGAGAACAAGGATACGTACGATGAAGTGTTCAAAAATATAATCAACGAGCAATAAAGTGTTATTCCAGTATGGGACTTAATGTAGATGGTGGGTTTTGAACACATATAAGATGAGTCCCACGTACTAGCTACACGAGTCCTTTGGGGAAGAGATCAACTTATATAGGTTTCATTAAGGGGTGCAAGCATAATTCAAACTCTAGGGGCCCACTAAAGACATGGCCACACCCTCAAGACTTGGAAGATCCCTTATAATATGGTCGTACCTCAAGGTTCATTCATTTCCAAGACGTGCTCGCCTCCAAAGACTCCTTCGCCTCCTGAGACGTTTTCGCCTCCCAAGACGTGCCCGCCTCCAGAGACTCCTTCGCCTCCTGAGACGCCTTCGCCTCCCAAGACGTGCTCGCCTCCAGAGACTCCTTCGCCTCCGGAGACGCCTTCATCTCTCAAGACGTGCTCGCCTCCAAAGACTCCTTCGCCTCATGAGACGTCTTCGCCTCCCAAGACGTGCCCGTCTCTAGGAACGTGCTCGTCTCCGGAGACGTGTACACCCTTACCAAAATGGACTCAACTTCAACAATCCTTTACCATGACTAGCTGAGCTCTCCTCGAGCCCTAGTCGCAGTCATGACTAGTTGATCTCTCCTCGAGCCCTAGTCGCACTCATGACTAGCTGAGCTCTCCTCGAGCCCAAGTCGCACTCATGGCTAGCTGAGCTCTTCTCGCGCCCTAGTCGCACTCATGGCTAGTTGTACTCTCCTCGAGCCCTGGTCGCATGACTAGCCGTGCTCTTATCGAGAGCCCTGGTCGCTTCCTGTAAGTCCTGACCGCTTGTTGGCAGGCAACTCACTGACTAGCTGTTGCTTCCTTAGAGCCCTGACTGCTTGTTGGTTGGCTGCTGCTCTGCTATAAGACCTAGTCATTAGTGGCACTGATCCCCCATTATAGTCCTAACCGCTTGTTGGCAGACTGTATTCACTTGTTGGCTGTAACATCCTAAAATCCCAAAGGTTAGATCTTAGGATGTACACCCAAATATCATGCACAAACATACACCATAACATGAACATAAAAGATAATAAGGAGTTAAGGGTTAGAGATACTTGACAAGAGGTTTTACTTGGTTCGCCCTCTAAAACGAGGACTACATCCAAGGGTTTTCACTAGTATAATCTTGATTACAACTCTCACCTTGCCAATCTTCTAAGTTTGATCTCACGCTATGAACCCTAATTTTTGTCTTGGGCTAGGGAGAGCAAGCAGATACTTTTCCTCTCTCTAGACCAAACCATGAAATGTCCAACCCCTCTCTCAGGGGTTTCTCTCGCTATTTATAGAGGATTACAAAGTGATATACAGCTAATACAGACAAATCACATTCTGACACTAACTTGTCTTCACTCGCCGACATAGTATGTCGCCGATGTAGTATTTCACCTATCCAATCTTGGCGGGCAAGTCTTCTCAAGGATAAGGATTGCTGACGAGGTTTCCACTGAGTCAACAAGTCAACTCTGACAATCTATCCGTTCTGACGAGTAATTAATGCTCACATACTTCTCAACTACCTTCGACGTGACACCCTTAACCCCGCTGATGATACTTATCCCGCCAATTCCTTCTGCATACCTCGCCGATACTTCTCATCTTAGGATCCTTCGCCCCAAGCTTTGCCAATGATTCCATACTTCACATAAGTAATCTTCCTGATACACTTTCGCCCCTAGGATGCTACTACTATGTAAAGGCATTTTCTACCCTTACATTTTGCCTCTTTCATCTCCCAGATCTTTGATCGCCGGGGATGAAATTTTTCTGACTCGCCGAAAATGCCGCACCCACGTTCTCCACTAAGCTTCAATTATGCCACACGTTCTCCACTAAGCTTCAGTTACGCCACGTGTCCTTCATGCGACACCCCCACTTTATGACTTGTAATCGCTTGCGCCCATGATCTCCATTACTTCTTCGTGGTTTGTAACCGCTAATCGCCGGTAGAGTTTTCTCCTCTCCTATAAGTACTAGATTTTTCTAGCTTCTCCTCCTTTACTCTCTTCTTCTTCATCACGATTTTTTTTTCCAGATCTCACTCCTCCTAAAACCCTAAGTCCCCTGCTGCTGCAACTGTTTTCCCAGTCTCCTTCTCCTTTACATATTGAACTTCTCACCTTATTTCATCACCATTTTATTTCCATCTTCTTTCATTCTCCTCAGTGTTAGTTTCGTGTTTGATCTTTTTCAATCACTGTTAGCTTGATCTGTTTTTCTTTTCCGGCAGTTCTGGTTTTCCGGTAAACCGCTATCTCATCTGCATCTTATTTCCGGTATCTTCTCTGTGCTCATGGCTTCCACCGCTCAGACCTCTTCTAGCTTTACAAAGCCTGTCGCTCCATCATCAAGCTCACCAATCAATGAGATTGAATCTCCACCTTCTCCACCTTCTCCAGCTGCTACTAAAACTGCTCCTCGTCCATCATGGAAGCGATGGCCTGAATACTGTGCTCACGACAAAGTATTCATTGCTCCTTTAACACTGAAACCCCTCAAAAAGGTGACAAAGGCTTCAACCCCTACTACTCTGGAAGATCTTCGTACGCCGGGTCAACATGCTGAGTCGGCGGTGACTGCTTATGGTACACTCAAAGCTGGGAAGGCGGATTTGTTCCCCTTATATGATCCCGCCGATACATTCATGTGTGACTTATTTTTAGCGATAAAGAAAAGTCCCTTTCAGCTTACGGCGAATGCAATTCACATTTTGGTAGAGTGGAAGCTTCGCCGTAGTAACAAGACTAACTATCCAGATCTGTTTGAGGAAGGCCGGTTTTCTCCAGAAGAATATACCGTTGAGAATTTTCTGAAGCAGTATGATGTTCTTCCTTCTACAATAAGGGGTGAGCCCTGGGCTTATCGCTTCGTTACCAAGAAGAAATTGAAAGATGTCATGCTTGGTGCTGTAGATGCCAAAGAAATTACTGGTACTACCACGGCGAGGAAGAGTTCTGAGACTGGCTGGACCAATCTGCCTTGTTCGCTGGAAGGTCCTTGGCTGCTAGGATGGTGTGATAAGGACAAGACGATCAATCGGCTAGACTTTTCTGAGGAACACAAACGCTTCAAAGAATATGATTTTCTTCATGTGGACTGGACAGAAGAGAAACTCTATCGTGGTGCTGATGGAAACATACAAATGGATTCCCAGGGTAATTGGCTGCTATTGCCCTCTGCTACCAAGAAATCTACCAAGAGGAAATCCTCAACCCAGGTAACAAACGAATATATATCTATATATGTCTTCTGAATGAGCTTAGGAAAGACGCAACCGAATATCTAGAAACAAACATATTAAGTTTTGCTCATTTTAAAAATATATCTGCATATATTTTAAAATATATATCTATATTTGCCTCTGTTTGTTTCGAGATCTGATGGGTGTGTCAACTTATTCGCAGAGTACTCCTATCTTGTCTCCTGAATAAGAGCTCCGTCAGACACTGAAAAGCTCAAATCTGATACTCCCGCCGGGGACTCTCAGAGCGAGTCCTCCGCCAATGCTGACAATATCTTGCCTCAGCAGACCGCTACGGTCTTGCCTCAGCCGGCTTCCAATCGTCCCAAGCGTACAACTCCAGCTTCAACAAAATCTTCTTCTTCTAAGAAGTTGACCATTCAACTAAGGGGAAAAAAGCCTGCCTCTGATAATTTAGAAACCATTTCAGAGGAAAAAGACGGTGATACGGCGATGACTGATTCGGAGCCTGTGAAAGAGCCTATGGGGACTCCACTTGAGCCAGAACATGTGGTTTCTACCACTAATCCCGGCGAGAACGTTGTTAATCCCCAGCAATCCCTCGCTGCCAGGACCGCCCTTACCAGTCCTACTGGTGAAATTGGCGCTTCTAGCTCTTCTTTCGCTGCTCTTACAGATTTGCACAAGATGCCTTCCGGCGATAGGTCTCCTAGGTTTCCAAGAAGAGGTGCTTCCGGCGAGGTGGTTAATAGACTCGCTGATTCATTCTCCAAACTACTTTCGTTGGAAGAAAAGGGCAATCTGAACTCCCTCTATTACGAAGCTATGCTGAAGTACTCTACATCTGGCTTTGACCATACAAGAGACTTGTCTTCTGTGGCTCATGATTTGACTCCTCAAGAGCACTTTACCATGGCCGCTGCGGTAATTATTCTTCCTGGTACTTTTCTTTACTAGTAATATACCTTATTTTGCTGAATCTTCTTTTTATTTCTGCCTCAGGGGTTCCAACATTGCCTGAGTCTTATTGATACCTTTGAGGCGCAAAGTGATAAAATACACTTATTGACCCGTGAAAACAAGGATCTTGAGCGCCAACTGAAGGAGAAAGAAGCGGACGTAACAAAATGGTTTAATGCTAGCATCAAGGACTCCAATGAACGTGATGAGCAAAAGGTAATCCTTTCTTATCCTTTGTTGTGAATTACGAAATTTCTCTATATTTCTAGTCTTTCGCCGAAACCCTTAGATCTTGCCCCTTCCAAGGTTGCCGACAGCATTCTGACACCCGACTGAAGCGAGTTGAAACCGAGATAGATAACTTGGCGAATGTTAATGCTAAGCAGTGCAATTTACTGTTTGACTAGGCTAAGACTATTAAGTGGTACCGCCGAGAGTTAGATTATGTCAGTGAATTAAATGTTAACCTTGATAATCTTCTCAAAGTTTCCCAAGCCAACGTAAGATGGATTGAAAGTGAGCGTGACAACGCCCGCCGCTTAGCAGAGCTTAATAACAAGCGAAAAGAAGCCGCCATCGTGGATCATATGAGAGCAAGCTCTTTACGCCTGGAGGAGAAAGCAAGGGCTGATAGGCTTGCCTCTCGCCTTAATACCGCAATTTCTGAGAGAGACTTCGCCCAGCAAGAAATGCAAAGGTGGAAAGATTTTTCCAAGATTCATGGTGACAGGGCTAGGGAGCTTAATGATCAGCTAACGTCCCAACTGCAGCAAGTGGCCAATGTGACTGGTTCTTCAGTTAATACTAAATTTGAGTCCCATCTGCAACTCCTTGTAGAAGCCCAGACAGGCGCTTGTAGGCACGTGAGCGAATTGGAAGGTAGCTTCCTAGGATACTTCTCCGCCGTTTCTTGATGCTGCCTCGGTTCCTCACCACTTTACTTTATTTTTCTCAGAGCGGGTCAAACAACTGGAGAACGAGTTGGAGAAGCGAAACAAAGTTGTTGAGGATCACAAACTCTGTACAGATACCATTTCTGATCTGGCTGGGAAGCTTGCTCATCACAATGGCTGTGAGGAAAGGTTGAATCAGGCTTTGGAAGAACATCGCCAATGCCCCAACCAGATCGCCGAGCTGAATCTTCAACTTCAAGATCACAAGAAGTGCCAAGCTAGTAATGCAGGTCTTGAGAGCAAGGTGAAGTATTTGGGGAAAATCCAAAATGGACTCCAGGCTGATTTGAGTCAGGCCCAAAAAGATCTCCAAGCTAAAGATGCCAAGCATAAAGAACAACTTCTTCTAATGGACTTCATCGCTGTTCAAGAGTATGTGAATGCAGAATACCCCAAGTTGAAACTTGACATACCCGCCAAGTATGTCATTGCTCCTAAACCTCCCGCCGTAAAGGAGGTTGTAGACTGTGATCAAGACGGCGAGGGTTCTGGGTCTAGTGGAGAAGAAGAGAATGTTGAAGAAGAAGAAGAAGAAGAAGAAGAAGAAGAAGAAGAAGAAGTGAATGAAGAGGAGAAAGAGGGAAACAAAGGAAAGAGTAATGAAAGCAGCAGGCCTGAAGAGATCAAGGCGGCGAACGAAGAGGAGAAGAACCTTGGCGGTGAAGACCGAGTTATACCTCATGCCCAAGAGAATATTTCAGCCCTTGTAGCTCAAGATGATGAAGCGTCCAGCCCCTTTGCAGATCCACGACGCTGAAGTAGAAAAAAGCAAGGAACCCCTTCTTATGATTTCCACCTTCTTTTTATGTTTTCTCTATTTCCCTTTGAACACTATCGTCTCTCCTTTTGACTATTACCACAAGAATGTTGTTTTTATGTTTTTTCTTTGTTGTCTGTGTGTCATTTTCCTTTGTTAATTGAACGTGTTATTTTTGTGTTTGTCTTCAAAGTCTTAACTTGCCATTGAGTGAAGTCCTGTGCTTGTACCGCCAGCAATTTCATACAGAGCCTAGGTTAACACCCCAGCTGTATCAATTACGTGTGCCCGTCGGCGATCTAATATAAGTTGTTTGGGTCGCCCAGTAGGCTTATTGCACTGTAGCTTTCGCCAGAGGTGATGCTACGGTGTAGGCTAATTAGCACAACGGCTCTCGCCGATGTGATGCTACAGAATAAGGTCTTAGTTGCCAAACACTTACAGACCAACAAGTAACACGACTGGCCTTACAACTAATCCTGGGTCGGTCTTACCATTACAAGGAGGTTATTCACTTCAATGAAGAAAGCAAGCTTTTATGCTTTGTACTGAGAGCCTTTGGCTTTATTTATTAATTTGGGCATTATGCCTTTAGTGATGGCGCTTGGCCTTAGTACCTGATCAGGGTTTTCATGTGGCTTTATTGCCTTATAATTATTGGGCATTTTGCCTCAGTAGGTGGCTTTGTAGCCTGATAACGAGCATTTTTGCCTCAGCATATTATGCTCTTATTGCTTTAGCGAAGCCTTTAAGCCTTAATCGCCACTGTGGTTAGAATATTCAGCGAAAAATGTAGATGACACTATGATTTGTTAACGGGGTTCGGCGCATGATAGCAAACCTACGTCCCCGGATCTTATTCGCTGTTGTTTTACATTAGCTAATAAGACTTCTTGGGTATTATGCCCGCCCAAGACTTCGGATTTTACATTATTCCCTTCAAGGATAGTATTTCTTGATGAATTTGGCATTCCAAGGATGTTCTAGTTCCACGCCATGCTCATCAATCAACACATAAGCTCCGCTTCCAGCTACTCTCTTAACCACATAAGGGCCTTCCCATATTGGTTCCAACCTCCTGCATCCCTTTCGCTGAGATGGGGGAATTTCTCGAAGTAACTCGCCTGGTTGATATTCTCTTGGGATCACTCGCTTGTTGTATTCTCTAGACAATCGTCGATGATAATTTTCCATATGCGCAAGAGCGATCAACCGTTGTTCTTCTAAATCATCCAGCTTGGCTAGAATCAAGTCAATATTTAGATTCTTCTCCCATGCCTCATGCTTTGTAGTTGGTAGGATTACTTCAGATGGGAGTACTGCTTCAGCACCATAAGTAAGTAGGAAAGGAGATGCTCCAGTTGCTTCTCGGACAGTAGTCCTGTAAGACTACAGAACATTATGCAAATGTTCACACCATGCTTTTTTATGCTTCTCCACCCTTTTCTTCAGCCCCATTCCAATAGTCTTATTGGTGGCTTCCGCTTGTCCATTACTCTGAGGGTATAGTGGAGTTGATTTTCCCAGCTTGACGCTGTAATTAGCGAGTAACTTTCTGATGTTGTCGCCGACTAGTTCCTTTCCATTATCAGTACATATCTCCGCTGGTACGCCGAATCTGCAAAATATATTCTCCCAAATGAATGCGAATACTTTTTGTCCTGTCTTTTTCTTGATAGATTTGGCTTCACACCACTTGGTAAAATAATCTGTCGCCACAATGATGTATTTTCGTTGTCCAGAGCCTGGAGTTAGAGGTCAAATTATGTCAATGCCTCATTTGGCGAAGAGCCAAGGGCTGAGCACTGAATTTAATGATGTTGCTGGCGCTTTAATTCTTCTTCCATACAACTGGCATGGTTTACATCGGCGAGCATGTTCTTTGGCATCACTATTCATCCAAGGCCAATAGCACCCTTGCATTCTAACTTTTAATGCTAGAGCTCTTTGACCACTGTGATTCCCACAGTCTCCTTCATGGATTGCTTCTAATAATTTCTTGCCTTCTTCTCTTGATACACAACGCAGCAATGGCCCAGAGAATGACCGGCGGTACAGAATTCCATCTCGAAGTTCATAGTTCGCCGATCGACTAATGACTTGATGAGCTAAGATTTGCTTTCCTGGTAGCGTGAGGCGATCCAAATAATACCGTATCGGCGTTCTCCAATCTATCTCTGTTGATTCTTCAGTGCTTGTTGCCAACACCTTTCTTTGTTCTCGCTCTTCTACCGATGATTGCTTTACTCTTTCAATGGCTATTGAAGGGATGTCAGGATTTGTCATCATTGAAGAAATAAAAGCCAGAGCGTCGGCGTGCCTGTTATCCTTTCTGCAAATGTGGCGAAACTTGATACCTGAGATCCTCTGGGCATACTCCCTAGCAAGTTTTAGGTACTTCTGCAGAGATGGGTCTGCTGTCTGATATCGTCCCGAGATTTGGTGAATCACTAGCTGAGAGTCACTTGTCAATCTAACATCGCTGATGCCCATTTCAATAAGTATTCACATGGCGTGGATGACCGCTTCATATTCTGCCTCGTTATTTGTCGCTGGGAATTCCAGCCTTAGCGAGTGCACTATCCTGGCTCCTTTCGGCGATGTTAGGACAATTCCTATTCATTTTCCTTCCTTATTTGATGAGCCATCTACATAAACCTCTCATCCATTAGGGCTGCATTTCAATAGGTCTGGCATTTTATTTTCTCGCTCATCCAGAGAGAATGGGATTTCTTCTATCTCCTCTTCTTCATCAATTGGAAAGTCGGCGAGGAAGTCTGCGATAACCTGAGACCGATGTGCCGTACGTATTTCATATTGGACGCCGAACTGCTCAATTTGCTGATTCCACTTGGCGATTCGCCCCACTCTTTGAGAGCTGTACAGAATAGACTCTATTGGAGTTTTGGTTAGGACAACAATGGGATGAGCATGAAAGTATGGACGTAACCGCTGAGATGCAAAGACTAACGCCAAGATCAACTGCTCAATCTTGGTATAATTCTTTTATGCCCCTTGCAGTGTTCTGCTAATATAATAGATAGGCGTTTCTCCGCCTTTGGTTCTTACAAGCACAACACTAATGGCGAAGGGTGTTGCGGCGAGATAAACTCTGAGTTCTTCGCCATGCTCAGGTGGTTGAATTGCTGGGAGAGTGGCGAGATACTTTTTAATACCTTGAAAGGCAGCGTTATGTGCCTCAGTCCAGTTGAACTTTTCTCCTTTCTTCAATGTCTGGAAGAACAATTTGCACTTGTCAGAGAATCTGGAAATAAACCTATTAAGCGATGCCAAAGTTCCATTGAGCCGCATAACATCCTTCACTGTTACTGGCGAAGGCATATCTATAATTGCCTTAATTTTAGCCTGATCAGCTTTTACACCCTTCTTAGTGACACCATATCCCAAGAACTTTCCTGACGTTACGCCAAAGACACATTTCGCCGGATTTATCTTGAGCTTGGTAACATGCATGTGGTTAAATATTTCTCTGAGGTCTTGCACATGGGTTTGTTTCTTCTTGCTCTTTACAAGCATATCATCGACGTACACTTCCATTGTCTTCCCTATCCATTTTTCGAACATCTTCGCCATTTCTTGGTAAGTAGCACCAGCGTTCTTCAACCCAAAGGGCATTCGAGTGTAACAAAACAATCCTTTAGTGGAGAAGAAGGTTGTGTGCTTCTGATCTTCCTCCGCCAAGGGTATTTGGTTATACCCTGAGTAACCGTCCATGAATATGACAGCAATTCATGACCTGATGTAGCATCTACAGTCTGATCAATGCTTGGTAGCGGGAAACTATTCTTTGGACATGCTCTATTGAGATCGCTGAAATCAATGCAGATCCGTACTCCCTTGTTCTTCTTTGGTACCACCACCATGTTAGCTATCCATTGAGAATATTGTACTGGCCTTATGATACCAGACGCCCTCATCTTGTCAATCTCGGCTTCTACTGCTTCTTTGTAGGCTGGAGCCGATTTCCTTATCCTTTGCTTAAAAGGCCCGATCTTTGGATCGATATCCAACTTATGACATGCTATCACCGGGTCGATGCCTGGCATTTCATTCATACCCCAGGCGAAGACATCAACATATTCTTTGAGTAGTGCTTGTAACTCCGCTGACTCATCTTCATTTAATAAAGTACCAATTTTTACCATCTTTGGATCACTCTCTTCGCCGATATTTATGTCTCTAGTAGGTTCCACCGCCGTAAAATGTAATTCTGGTTCTCCCATCGGCGATGGCTCCTTTAATTGCTATAAGGTCTTCCCTTCAGGCTTCGCCGAATCTTCTACTGAGTTTACTGAATGCACGTATGTTGAAGGGTCGGCGATGAAGTTTTGGATCTCTTGCTCCTTAACAGCTTCCTTGCCTTGCTTCTTTTTCTCTACAATCTTTGCTTTTCTATTCTCTCGCATTCAAACGTCCGCTGAATTGCAAGCTTTCGCTACTGCCAAATCTCTTACATATTCGGCAACTCCCATAGGTGTTGGAAATCTTAGACGTTGATGGTAAGTGGAGGGTACCCCTTTTAGACTGTGAAGCCACGGTCTTCCAAGGATTGCAGCATACGGCGAGTCAACATCCACAATGCAGAGAGTAGTATTCAAGAAATACTCATCACAGATCATGATCTTAAATTCAATTTCACCTTTAGGCTTAGAAGCAATGCCATTAAATCCATAAATGTTGTAAGAGGAAACTGTCGGCGAGGGAATTTCATCATCCTTTGCTCTCATTGCCTCATAAGCAGTATTAAAAAGAATGTCCACAGAGCTACCTGGATCAATAAGCACTTTAGGCAATCTGAATTTTCTCATTTGAATAGTGAGGACTAGAGGGTTGTTGTGATTCCTTCCTTCCGGCGATATCATCAGCGGAGAAACCTACACAAGCCTTCATCCATTCTTGCAAGGGCTCTTTCTTAACAGCGACGCTACAAATTTCGTTTCCCATTGTATCTCGCTTATGCACTCGGGATAAGACATTATCATGGAACTCATCCCTGATGATCTTTGAATGCACAATAGAGAAGCATTCCAACTCCAACAAGTCTCGCTCAACCTTCACCTCATATACGTTTGGAGCCTGAGCTGGAATGGCTTGAATTGGCTGAACCATAACAGGAGGCAGCGGTGGCAACTCTAGGAATTCCTGAAATTTCCCCAAGCGGATGAATCTGTGGACTTCTGCTGTACGCCGGTGCAGTTGTATGGCCGTGGAATTGGTGGAATTGACAAAAGGAATTGGTGTTGGTCGGCGGGGCTCTGGGGTTTCCTCTATTGTAAGGATAGCGAATGTCATATCTGCAATTTGAGTTCTCGATTTGTCCAAATGCATCAGTATAAGAAACACGTAACTTTGGTAGGGTAGCGTCTTGGAAAGGTTGCTGGTTGCCTCTGCCAAATTTTCTATTATCTCCATTATATCTTCTATCGCCATTCCCATTTCGCTGATTATCTCTTCCGCCTCGACCATAGTTGCCTCCTCGATTATCTTGCCTATCTCTTCCATCATGGTTATCTCGCTTCTGCGAATTCCAATGCTGCTCGGCGGTAACTTGCTGTTGCTGCTTCACTACCTCAGGTACTACCATCGCCGAAGAAGGAATTTGCGCCAACCTTTGCTGTTCTGCCTTCTTCCATTCTTTTCTAATTTCTTCCTGCTCCTCCGGAGAATAATTATTGATCGAATGTATTTGCTTCACTCTTTCTCTTTTTAGACGAAGCTCTTCTGCTTGGATTTCTTCATAATTCATCCATTCATCCTGCATCGCCCTCAAAGTTTTCATATCCTTTGGCGCCTCCCAGAACAGTTTTTGGTACAATGGGTTTGTCGTCTCCAAAGCGCTAATAAATGACCTTATCTTCTCTTTATCTGATACCGCTGATCCCACTTCGCTGCTAGACTTTCTCCATCTTTGAATAAAACTTTTGTAGGTCTCTGAGGGTCTTCTCTTGATGTTGAATAATCTCTCCACGCCAGGTCGACTTCTATTGTTCTGAATAAATGCACGTAAGAATTTGCTTTCTAATTTCTCAAAAGATTTAATTTTTCCTTCCTCCAACCCGTCAAACCAAGCTAAGGCTTCATCTTTGAGCGTAGCGGGGAACGCCATACACATTATGGGATCTGATCCTACCCATGCCGCCAAGTCTCACTTATAACTTCTCGAATGTTGTGCAGGATCTCCAGTTCCATCGAAGGTGGAGGTGAATTTAGGCATAGAAAACCTGGTGGACACATACCCATATGTAATACAATCATGAAAGGGTGTTTTCTGCGCTTCTGAAAGTGCTACCTTGTACTTCGACCCCTTTGAAGATCCACTTAAAGCTGCCACTTTGGTTTTTAACCGGCGAAGCTCTCTCTTCATGCCCTTATCTGTCTTATTCCGCCGTCCTGAATCACTATATTCCTCGCTATCTCTTCTAGACACATCCTTCCTTCTACCCCTCTCATCGTATCTCGCCGATGAATCCGAGACTTCCATTGTGCTAGTTTCACTTTTTTCTGATCGGCGTGTTGTATGCGAATGGGATGCATGGTTCCTATTTTGTGCCGCTTTCCTACTTTCTGCCATCAGCTCTCTATGGCTTTGAAGTACAGTTTCCATCTGCAACTGCATTTGCCTCTGCATTTGATCTGCTTGCCTATTATTAGCCTCAAGGATTTGTTTCAGCAGAGTTTCTGTAGTTTTTGTGGACCCTGTGTTATCTGCTACCACCACTGGGCGAGTTATAGTGGCGCCTGGTACCATCATCGCATCATTTCCACTAGCAGCCTGTGGGATATCTCCTTCAATAATAGGTTCAACGACTACTGTTGGTGCTTCTTCCGCCACATGGAGTGTTTCGCCGACAGCTGGGACATTAATTGATGTTGTGCCTCTTGCATTAGTGTTTTGAACTACTCCCGCAACATTTGATGATTCGCTGATGACTCTCTGAGTGACTCTACCACCATCAACATGCTCGCCGTAAGTATTTGCCTCTATTTCACTACTGACCCTTCGTAGTAATGCATTAGGCTCAGGTGTTCTTTCTGCATTCTCCAAGTGAGTAATATCTTCCATGTAAACCTCCTTGGCGTGATGCTCGCTGCACTGGTGGCCGCCGAGATGAACTTGCCAAAAAAGTATCTGTCAGACCAACTGATTCCACACCCCTGCTTCTGGTGTTGTGGCGACTACTAGGAAACATCGTTGGTGTAGGTAGGATTGGATATCGTGGAGGCCTACCCGCTGGGTCTTTACTGCTTCTTCCTCTAGGACCCATTCGCCGAAGATCTTTAAAAGAAGACAAACACACTTCCTGACAATATTGCTCTGTTAGTACTGTGGGTAAATGCCAAATAAGTTAGTTGGGTTGCTTTTCAGAATGTTGATGAATGAAGGACAAAAGTAGCAGCTTTGAATCACATGTTGTGCAGATGATGATCTAATCATGACGAGAATTGCAAAAACATCATAGGTGATTGTGATTTTCGGATCAAAATGGCAGTACAGCGACTACTTGGACAAAATTTTGAATGCAGTTTCATCTATGATCCTAAGGTGCATACTAACTCGCCGGAAAAGGATACTAATCTTGTCGGAAATATATATCTATATTCTCCAAGTGGAAGTCATACCAAAAATAGCATTTTTCTACCCATATAACCACTTTCTCTGTCACTTGTGTGATAAAAGTGAAATATGTGATGGAACATCAAAACAAGCTAGTAAACTCTCAATTTTAGCAAGGATAGCATCTAAACACGGCATGGCTACTAAAAA
Organism: Papaver nudicaule; assembly: GCA_023529015.1. Classification (NCBI taxonomy): domain Eukaryota; kingdom Viridiplantae; phylum Streptophyta; class Magnoliopsida; order Ranunculales; family Papaveraceae; genus Papaver; species Papaver nudicaule. The sequence continues at coordinate 29,598 of JAJJMA010086099.1, forward strand.
TAGCAAAAAGATGTGTTGAACACCCAGATCCGGCGCTACAAAATACTAGAAATAGCCTGATTTTCCTAGTCTTAGCAATATTCTACAAGAGAACTTAATAGCAAACCACACTATATGCTATATATGGCAAAACAAAAAGGGAAACACAAAGAAAGTCTTAAACAACGAGCATAATACCTCTAAATAGCAAGAAAAAGTGAATAAAACACTACCGGCGAGAATCGAAACATGTAAATCATACCACATAGGGAAACAAGAGAACACAAGGCGAAGTTATCATATGTTCTCTTGTTTCCCTATGTGGTATGATTTACATGCGGATTAGGCTATTCTACCCTTGGATGTAGTCCTCGATTTAGAGGGCGAACCAAGTAAAACCTCTTGTCAAGTATCTCTAACCCTTAACTCCTTATTATCTTTTATGTTCATGTTATGGTGTATGTTTGTGCATGATATTTGGGTGTACAGCCTAAGTCTAACCATTGGGATTTTAGGTTGTTACATTTTGGTGCTAGAATAGCCTAATCCTTTACACTAATTGCGGATCAAGTGTAACTTCGCCTCTATAAATAGCTACCTCTATTCTCACTTTCAACACAACAATTTCTCTCGATAACTCTCTCAGAGAAATAGCCTTCTTCCTAAAGTGAATAGCATAAACTATACAGAGTTCGATCAAACAACACAAATCTGTAATTCAAACTCCATTTGATTACACTTGATCATCTTCTTTTCCTTCGTTTCCCTCCCTTAAACCAACCCTAATCCTTCTCCTGCGACTGAAGCGCTGCTGGAACGTTCAATGTGCCTGATTTAGGCTAGCAGTGTTCGAACTTGACCTTTCGTACTCACATCAAACATCTCACACACACTATTACTCTTTTCTTTTATCATTTTAACCCTTTATTGTTTTTACGTTAAAACACCCTTCCATAGGTCCGTCTCTCCGTCCAAGTTTTACTGCCAAAAAACTTTGCAAATTAAATTCTTTTACGCAGACCTCATAAAACATAGGAACTAATTCCTTTAATCTCCAAGTCCAAAACTCAGCTCGTGCACCATAAGACACCAATTTGAGTTGTATTTTCGAACCTTAGCCAACTCCCCAAGTATACATGAAAAATACAGTACAAAAATGATA
>JAJJMA010086104.1:0-10662 GCA_023529015.1 Papaver nudicaule
GCTTCCGTTGTATTTTATTCATGTTTTAAGTTAACAAACTTTTTTTTTTCAAATAGAAGATATTGATATCAAGCTATATTTTTCACTTTAATTGAGATGCCTTCATTCTAATTAAAAAAAGGGGCGGGGCTCCCTATAACAGGAACAATCACCCTACCCGGTGCGTAGCACAGGTTGACGACTAGAATGAAGATTGGAAAGATATTGTTTAATTGCATGTGCAAATTATCCAAGTTAAAAAAAAATAGAACTGGAGATGCTGGTTAGAGATGTTCTAATGCATCGAGACAAACAATGCGCAATGTCGAAGAGGAAACTAAATTGCAGTAATTTTAAATTACGGTGTGGTATGATGAAGGGGCGTTACACGCAAATTAACAATTATTTATTGGATATGTAGTAATTGTTGCTTCAGGTGTATATTGCAATTGCTAACTAACTCGATTATTCATGTCTTAAGATATCGTTTTTTTTTTTTTTTGAGTATTTTATCGTTTCACATAAGACATGTTCTATCGAATCTGAACGGCCGGGGCGGGGAGAAGCCCCGCCACTCCCAATCAACAATAATGATCTTACCAGGTGCATACCTTAATATTAATCCACAGTAAAAATAATCCAGGAAACCCTAATTCACAATTTTGTTCAATTGCATAACAAAATTGACTGAGATGCATTGATTTTAAATTACATGGTTAATTAGGGATTCATGATGCATTTGGACAAAAAATTAACAATGTCGAATAAGAAACTAAATTGCGGCAATTTTAAATCAAGGTGTGGTGTGATGATGGCATGTCACGCCAAATTAACAATTATTTATTGTACAGATAGTAATTGTTGCTTCAGTTGTATGTTGCTTCGTGAAAATTAAGACATGTTCCATCAAATCTGAACGGCCGGGGCGGGGCGAAGCCCCGCTACTCCCAATCAACAATAACGATTTTTTTCAGGTTCGTTCTCTCATATTAATCCACAAATAAAATTATGTAAGAAATCGTAATTCACAAATAATATTCAGTTGCATAACATGATAGTCTATGTGCATTGATTTCAGATTACTAAATTAATTCGATATTTTTTGAAAAAAGAAGGTTATATTGAAAAGAATTAGAGATGTGTTTAATTCATCAGGATGAAAAATTAACGATGTCAAATAAGAAGATTTAAATTATGGTGTGGCGGAACCCCGCCACAACAAATTAACAATTTTGTTTTTGATATAGTAATTGTTGCTTCTGTTGTATGTTTCAATTGACAATTATCTTAATTTTTCATGTTTTAAGATAACAATTTTTTTTTTTTTGTTGAAGTAGATTAATTTTGTTCTAACTGAGACATTGAATAACAACCTGGGCGGGGCAAAACGGCGTCATTCTTGATCCGCAACCACAAGCCTAAATAAGTATATAATACTTTGTCATTTCAATCATATTATGTCATGTTGTTTTTTCCATACTTGATACAACAATTGCGGAGATCAGTGAGATCGAAGACATCATAAAGTGATAAAGCTTTAATAATGCAGTGAATGAAGAACATATCACCTTATCTTTTGGATTTTTTTGTAGTACCAGTTCGTTTTATGCTCAGTAAGCATTTTTTTTGTCATTCAGACTTAGTATTTAATGGTTATTAGTAGTTATTTATTTTTAATATATTGATTATGTGATGGTATACAACATAGGTATATTGTTTTAAAACCTTAGTAATCTAAAATATCATTGTAGACAGTGAGATGACTAAAGTGAAACGAACAAACCAAATTTAATGGCTACATATATTTTTATCACATCTTAGAAGGATATCAAATAAAGGTTATTAATAGCAATCTATATTTTTCAGTTTAATTGAGATGCTTTTATTCTAATTAAATACCGGGGCGGGGCGGAGCCCCGCCACACAACAACATGAACAATCACCCTACCCGGTGCGTAGCACGGGTTGCGGACTAGCTAACCTCAATCTGGGATTTAAAGTTGTGAATTAAGTTGGTAGTGGGAAAACATTGGGAACGATTCTCTTAACACGTTCCAAATAGTAGAAAAGAAGTTGTATAAAATGCAAAGGAAGTTGTAATGTTGTATAATATTGTTTAGTTAAGATGGTATGCGATGACTTATAGTGTGGGACAACGAAAATTATTATCAGAAATGACACAATCTTTCAAAGCATGGAATGAGATGAGAGAAACCAAAGGGTTGGACAGTATTATGAAGCTAAATGTAATCCATGAATGAATATTAAATGAGCAATTGAAACAAAAATATAAGTACTGATGATACAAAAGTGTGCATAAGTAAGCCCAAAAGCGCAAACATTAAATGCAGAAAGCTAAATATTGACAGAAATAAGTTACTCTTTTAAAGGATTTCATAAGCACAGCAAGGCGGAGCTAGCAAAAGAAGCAACAATAAGAGTAAAAGCAATGGTTCTACTTAAACCAATGGATGTACTTCCACTGACGACCCAAAAAAAAAAAAACTTTTAAACATGACATATGATGGTGATTCATCGGTAAGACCAGCAGGTATACCAAAAAAATATAATGATTATCGAAACAACAAACAGTCTCATGCGTCTATGTTAACTCAAGCATATCCGGTGGTAAACCTGAAAACACAAAATTTTCCAAAGCTCAGGTGGCCGTACAAATGAGGAGTCTCCCCGGTTCCTATCTACTTTGGCAGTATCTATGCCTGGGTAAAAGCTTTTTCTGGGCGGCACTCAAAAAGCGTCTTAGTCTTCACGGTCTGGGTAAAAGCTTTTTCTGCGTGGCACTCTATTATGGTAGTTAGTCTTCTGGTTCGTACATTAGCAATGAGTCACTATGCTTGAACTATATATAGCTCGACCGATTGCTACGTCAATTCTTCGGGGAACAAAATATAAATAAAAAAAACAGTGAAGCTGCTAGTGATGTCAGTCGACTATGATCAATAAAATGAATCCCTAATGTTTCATTTGTACCAACAAACCAACTGTCGTGCCAGTTTATTATAATCCCAAATAGTCAAATGGTTACAACACGTTATCTGTTTCATCGAATGAAAGAAAAGAAAAAAAGTTGTTTATCTTAGGGGTGCACAAAACCGATCCAAACCGTTGGGCCGAACCGAAACCGATCAAAAATCACCGAACCGTAATCCAAACCGATGATCCTACGGCCCAGTACGGTATAGCTTTAATAAACCCGACCTAGTTACGGTGCTACTCAGTTTTATGAGTATACCGACCGACCTCTATCTATAACCGTGATCATATTGATCTGGCTAAAAAAACCTAACTACCCCCACATATAAATAGTTTACAGGCCTATCTCCTATACAGTACTTCTCTTTTCATTCCCCCGGCACCAGAGGCGACCCAATTTCCTTTCTGTTCTTCAAGACTTCAACCTTCTATCTACAGCACCAACATCATTTCCAAGTGTCGCCGATTTTAGTCGATTGGTTAATGGATTCTTAAGGTAAGGGAAAATGTTTGTTGGTTGATTTTCTTTATATTTCTCTAAAATGAAATATTTGGGGGTTCTCCAAAATTAGTTCTAATCAAGACAATTGAAGTATTGTTATTGATGGGGTTTAGTTTGATTTCGATTATTTTTATCTCAATTGTTTGATTTTGACTAATTAATATTTCTGGATTTTTTTTTTTTTTTAAATTTCTTGCTGTATTTCTTATTTGATGGTTGTTCACTGTTTGATGTAGATGTCCAATGACTATCTACGGTTAAGAATGAAGATTCATTAAGGGACTGGAGCTAACGGAGCTTAAAGACTTGAAGACTAAAACTCTAGAATTTACTTTGGTTTTCTATTTAGCAATAATTTGCAGGAGCACAACTACTGTCTTCTAATTGAATTGTTTTTGGATTTCATTTTATAACTGTAGAGATCTAACTCTTGAATCTTTATTCAGATTAATAACTTGTTATTTTCATTGGTTATTACTACAGACATGATAATTGCCCATCAAGTAGATAATTCAAGTTTTAGTCGGTAACCCGTGAACCGATCCGCACCGACCGAGAGTTAGATCGGTCGGTTTAGAACCGACCCGATTTTAGACATTGCACCTAATTGGTTCCCTTCCAATTTAAACCGACATGTACGGTGTTCTGGTCGGTAGGATAGAAAACCGATCCGAACCGACCGTTGTGCACCCCTAGTTTATCTCATGTAGGCAAAGATTGTATACCCGCCAAAGGTGAACTTTATCTGGTACACATGGTGAACACCACTCAACATCGTTGCTTCCTAGCGACAGGAAAATAAACCTCCTATATATAGAAATTATCAACATCTATTTATGAAGAAGAAAGTAAGAGCTAAGGTCTGACATAGGTAAATATGTTGTCTTTGCTAAATCAAGGCAAATCCAATCAGCCGCAACCTGCAAACATGCAAGTAGCACTACGGTAAACCTCTAGAATCCACGACAGAATCATATAGTTACTACCTTTTAGAAAGTAAAATCTAAACGTTTCTAATACCTTAAATCTTAATAGCACCAACTTGCCATTCATCTTAGAAGACCAATAATCTTTTTCTTCTGGCCCTATATCCACATAATCCACATCATTTGCAGCTGGTGCGCGGACAGCTATATTCGATTCACTTCCTGCCATACACAAAAAAGTAAGGCAGAAAAAAGCAATCATGCTAGGAAGTAGCCAACTTTAATTGACCTGGAAACTACAACCAACTTTAATGCCTGTAAAAACTATGAAGGTATGAAGTAGGGGCCATGACATCGGCAAAGAAAACACAAAAATTAGTTTGAACATTACGCAGTAAAACATATAGTATTTTCTCTTTGTCTCGCATTTGATAATTCCAGCCTATGTGAGGAAGCTGTACCCTTGATGTTCGCCTTTAGTACTGAAACAAAACATAATGCAGCAATGGCTTATCATAACAAATCTAGGTTCCCGAAGAGGTTATTTTGCTTTCCATCGACATTATGCTCGCAACAGTTGCTAAAATTAAGCACACAAACCACCATCCTGGTACTTGTCTCTGCTTGCCCATTAGTCGCAAACAATACAAAGTAAGTGTTGAGAATATAAAAAAACAAAAATATGTATAGTACAAAAGACAAACCAAAACAAAGTCTTCCTGAGTTATTGATTAGGAAAAAATGCTTTTGAAAATGTTTTGAAAAATCGTTCAAACGCAAACCATTCTATATGAAAGTTATTGAAATATTCAGGGAGACCTGTTTAAAGAGATATTTTCTTTTGTCCTTTTATACACCAAATAATATGTATGTACAACACTTTTGGCTGGTGGGACTTTCATTATTTTGAAGTTTCTTCTTGGATTTGAATACGACATTGGGTCAGCACTGCAATTCAGATTTATGATCCATTACTTCACTGTTAGACCTGCCGAAGGACATACGACAAACTTTTAGAACATAGAATTTGCCAGGACTTCATGCAAAATCATTAAAGAGGCCATTACGCAACATAAAGAGGTAAGAAATGGTCTACAACTAAGTTGAAGAAATGAGCCATATTAGATTTCTCTGTGAAACTGTTAGCATATTTATGCCAACCACAAAAACTAACGCCAAACCAATTTTCTAAAGATGTAATTGAATAAATTAACAAAAAACAAAAAATTACCCAATTCCTAAACGTCCTGCCAATATCGGACCAACACTTGGTAGTGTTTGTCCAATTTCCGCTTGTCGTGTTTTAGCACAAAACTCAGTCTTGATATCTCCAAACTCATCATATAACTCTCCATCGTCCTGAAAATTATCCTGAAATTGGCACAGGTTTATTCGTGAGCCTAGACAACACCAACACAAATGAGTCACAACACTAAAAGACTGTATAACCCCTTCACCTTTGATTTATACAAACATAATTTCAACTTTTATGCCTATTCCTGGCTCACCATATATCAAAATGAGTTAAGAAGATATGAAAATGTAAATCAACACTATAAAGAGGTGAAAAATTAGAGGATTACATGTGGGTTTGGTGGCACTTCATATATAAGCTCCTTTTCTTATCGTATTAATATCAAGTGGATGGCTAAACACCAAAAGGCAAGAACTGCTGAATCGGGAAACTAAACTCAGGTGTATTGAACAATGAGGGATTTCAGGAAGGTCTCCACTATAACTTACAATGGGGCAGTATCCTCATCTTCTCTATTATACGTACCACCCGCCAGTTGTTTCTTTAATTGCCACAGAGTACGGATAATCGAAATAAAATATATGTACGCCAACAACCAAAATTAATTGTAACTAACCTGATACCACCAAAACACAGAAGCACAACATGCTTTTCTTGAGCTCTGAAAAGTCCAAGATATAGTTAACAATCCAAATGGTCCAATGCCACAAAGGATCAAATTACTATTCTGCATTTTCTAAACAAAATTTAAATCCGGTATATGAGCCTGCAAAGATCTAGTAAAAGATGATAGCGAAGGAGACAGAGAACATAGGAAAGAAGGGGGAATAGGGGATAATTGTCTTGAATGTAGAAAATGAAGAGCATAAAAATGAAGATGTTACCTCCGTGCAAGGGAAACTCAGTAAATCTCCTTCTTCTCGATTATAGACCTAAGTATCTAACTTAGATTTTTTTTTCAACTGTTATTGGGTTAGTATTTATAAAGAAATCTGGAAAGATAGAGGTTACTTGTGGAGACAATAATATTTCCATCCAAAATCTGGAAACAAATAAAGAAATGGATTGAACCTGAAAACTGCCGGACAATAATATTTCCATCTAAAATCCTAATTGCATCAAGGAAACACTTTGAACCATTCTTTGGAAACATTTTGAAGTCTTGGCCGGAGCATTCCCTTCGATGATCTTTTTGCCAGCTGCAATTGCCATGAGGAGTTGAAGACAGCAAATACTAATACACCTGATATCTATTGAGCAGAAAAGGAAAAGAATATTTCAAAACAGGCACACAACACACATACATATTATTGGATCAGAAAAATGTAAAACCAAAAAAAGAAACATCAAACCTTTATGTATTTGGTGCATCTTCTGCCTGGTAACACGTTGCATCAGAAATTCACAAATATTGTGGAAACCTACACGCTGATAATTCGCTGGAACTTCATTTTACTTAAGATCCCAAGTTTAAAAAGTAATAGCTTCTCTCTTGTAAAACTCAGCATAAGCTAACATGGCTAAGGTCTTTTGAAATTATAAAGAAAAAAATTCAGGTTTTCGGTAGCGGTGGCAATGAGCTGTCAAAAAAACAAAATAATCTGGGATGATTTCCAGATTTTGATCACTATTTTTGACAATATTCAATCAATTGTGTCTGACACATTATACATCAATAATAACACGACCAAGAAACAAAATAGTTCACTTAAAAAAAGAGGCATTATGGTCATAAGATTCTTATTACCTTTGAAGCACATGTCGGGACTATCGTTTGAACGTTTGATCAAAGCAAAGACTGGAGCAAAGCACTCCCTCTAAGAAATTGAAGTTGGTAACCTACATAAAGCACAAAAGAAACCGTTCGAATATTAAAAAAATGGAACAAAATGAGACAACTTGGTGATAAACATTTGGAAATCACAAATTAGTAACCATAAAAGTAATATGAACAAATGCCGGTAAGCTAACTCACCAAAGTAGAGAGCCAACTCAAACTCACCAAGTATCTCAACAGCTTCATTAATTCATCAGATTATATTTACTCGGTTCATCACTTCAATACTTACCTCCATGTCTATCAAATTTGTTCAGTTTGTCCTAAGCATTCAATAACCTTTTTTATGCTTTTGCCGACCATGATAGGAAGATCAGTGTGAGATTTGAATCTTCCAAGTATTACCCAACACGCAGGAAAATAAATCTACATAAAAGCCTCCTTCAACTCCCTCCATATGAATTCCCTCATCCCTGTAGGATATGAATGCAAACAATATTATAAGGCAATTAGCAAAAAAATTAGCTTTGCAACTAATCAATGAATCGTAGCTTTGCCTTAAAAAAAAATTAGCAAAAATACCCAAAGGTGCCTAAATTGTGTTAAAATAAAATTAAGATATCCCTGTAGGATATGAATGCAAACAATATCATAAGGCAATTGGCAAAAATACCCAAAGGTGCCTAAATTGTGTTAAAATAAAATTAAGATGATTGTTGTTTTATGTACGTGCATTATGTAATCCAAGGTTTGACTGATCAAAGATGATACTCCAGTATAAACCTTTAGCAAACTAATTATCAGAAAGACAGAAAAATTATTATAGATGCAACAATCCGATGTATCTCAATGTCTAAATAATTGCCGTCAGGATTGTCTTAATAAACTTTCAAAATCACTTAGTTGAGCAGTAAGTAGCCATGTAGTAAAAATAAAAAAGAAGAATAAGAAGATAATGTCAGGGCATTGGATGATTTGAAATGGTTAATCGCGTTGTAATCACTGAAATTTTTGTTTTTTTTCAACAATGTCAACCGTTCCAGGTATCCAATGCCATCAATAGTATATACAATTAAACCTATAGAATTGCTAACATTAGAAGAAAAAAATTGTCAGATCAAATAGAAGAGGACGCACCTGTTTTAGAAACTTCCTTCCAGGGGATGACAAATGAGATAGCGAAATATCTCAAACATATATGCAATAGAAACTTCCTTCCAGGGGATGACAAATGAGATATCGAAATATCTCAAACATATATGCAACTTTGTAAGAGTGTAGTCCTTAGATGGATGAACTTAATGGAATGCTCAAAAGTTCTAGTACATGTCCAATATCTAGTCTCTCAAACAAACAGTAGAAGAAATCCAATCGAGGTGAAGCAAATCACAAAGAAACAAACAGTAGAAGATATCCAATCGAGGTGAAGCAAATCACAAAGAAAATACAAACGAAACTTACTCATACAGCATGAACGTCCCTATTTCAGCAATCTTGTCAACAACAATCTTGTGTTTAATGAGAGGAAAATCAGATTATCGAATACCCAAAGATCCCCACGAATCTCCGTTTGAATTAAAACAATTGAACCAAAAAAGAATTCGTTAAAACAAACCCTAAAACCAGAATCAACCCTATTTAAGCCAGATCAAAACAATTACCTCTGTGTTTAATCTAAGAGCAGCTAACCCATGAACTGGATATTTTAAGAAATCTGAAAAACAAACAACAATCACGAATAATCTAAAACTTTTACCAGATTATCAATCAATTGAATTAAGGATTCGATCAAAATTAAAAAACAAACAATTTACCTGTTTAGGGAAAGAGGGCGGCGCTGAAATTGTGAGTTTTTGCTTTGCTCGACAGCTATATACAAAGGATGCCACCGCGAAAAAAAGGAAGGATAATGAAATTAATTTTTTGAAAGAGAACATAAAGGAAAGTTACTTGTTATAGATCAATTGGATTTGGTAAATATATTTTCTATTTACTCCAAAATATTTAATTTACTTAAATATTTTTAAAAATAGATTTGTATGTCCAAATTTGTTTTTTTATTAGTTTTCTTGCTTTATAAGAAAATAAAAGAAGGATTTGAGACGAATCATGCATCAACTAACTAAATATATTAGTTTTCTTGTTTTTTATAGCTACTTCTTTTATTTTCTTATTGGAGACGAATTTATTCAAGGATTTGTTTCCATTTTTTTTTTTTTTTTTTTTTTGTTTTGATACGAATTTCCATCTTTATTTTATTTTTGCCCAAAAACAACATTTTTTTTATTTTCGATTTTTTAATATGTAAATAATAATATCAACCGTTCAAAAGAGCCCTAGATTTAACGGTGTAAGATTTTAAAAAAATGCGTAAACGGAGTGTAACAAATAAACTTAAATTTTCGACCAATCACAATCAAAACCTTAGTTACCCACGTGGGTGAGCGAATATCATCGATTCACATCCATTGATCTTACAGATTTAATAACACTTGAACGGCCGAAAATGTCCAGCCAATCAGAATTAAGATTATAAAATGTCCGGCCAATCACGTTCCAAGTTTTTTTCACCCGACCAATAGAAAAGAAGGTAACGCTCCCGTTCATTGTGGATTGAGGGATGATTATGAGTGTTTAGTTAGTTGATAGTAGTTAGACTCTGAATAGGATGGTGTCATACGATAAGAATAAGTTAGAATTTAAGTAGGGCCGTAGATTTTTCAAAGGGGAAAAAACTGTTTAGTCCTTTTTTAGGTGGATCTATATCCATTTAGTCCTATTACAAAAGTGACTTTTCTGTTTAGTCCTTTGTTATTAAAAGAATATAATAACTCTCATTTTAAAATAAAATATCTCCCAAAATATAACTCGAAAATTAACAAATTTTATATATTCGGAAAGCTCTTGACGAGATCTACACAACGAGTACCATTGTTGATATGTTTCGAAACATTTTTTTTTACACTACCGGTAATGGTACTTCATGTTTGGGGATGAATTCAATTTTTAACTTCATATTTTGGATGAAATTCATATATCAGATGAATTCAATTTTTAACTTCATATTTTTGATATTAATTCATTTTGAACTTCATATTTTGAGATGAAGTTCATTTATCATTCTTATTTTGAGATGAAATTCAATTTTTAACTTCATATTTTTTATATTAATTCAATTTTTAACTTCATATTTTGAGATGAAGTTCATTTATCATTCATATTTTGAGAT
>JAJJMA010086110.1:0-18003 GCA_023529015.1 Papaver nudicaule
GGACATCCCTTATAACTATCCTTTGGATGGTTTTATTGTTTTGAAGCGCCAAAGTAAAGTATGCAACGCCAAAATCAGCGCATTAACAGAAGATGTGGGGGGGAGGAGGAGGCCCCAGTTAGCAGGGGGGCCCATTTAACTAACTAAAGATGTTAGACGAGACTCTTGAGAATCAATTGGACAAGTGGGAATTAGTAAGATTTTTATAAGAAAAAAGAGGGAATTTAGTAAGCAATTATTAATGGTGATTAGAGAGGAACCTTTCTAAGCATTGACCAATCAATCATTAATCCATTAATGAAGGTTGTTCAGACATGTACACCATTACCCCATCTCAAGTTGTTCAAGATCAATTGTTAATGATGATTAGAGAGGAACCTTTCTAAGTATGATCAATCATTAACGACAGTTGTTCAAGTGTGAATTAGTGGTAATCAATTACTAATGGTGATTAGAGAGGAAAAAAAATTGTTCATGGGATTAATCAATATTATGTTGACATTATGATAAAATCTAGTATAATGTTGATAGATTAGTACAGCACGTATACATATACATTTCCATAAAGTCAATGGGTGTTCGAATTCGAACCTCGGCCACATCCCAATTTAGAGGCCATTCATCTAAGTCTAATCGATAAATTTGCCAAACTGGTTTTATGGGTTTAATAGTTAAGGGCTTTCCTCTTTGTACCCTAAAAAACACTAATGGTACCCCCATCAGCTAGATAAGTTCCGTAAACAAAAATCCAGTGAACATTGAAATCCTAAAACTTAGTTCAATTTTCTTTTACTCATACCCCCGGTGTTCTTTTCAAAAAAGTTTAAATCCGTAAAACAAAATTCCCGATATATGCAATTAATGAGAATCCTTTATTGGAAAAAATATCTGTGCATTGTTAGAATTCATGGATCGAGAGAGAACTGTGAAAGAATATCATAAACACTATCTTTCTTATTGATTCAAAAATAACCATTACGAAGTACATATATATACAACAATCATAAATAACCGATCTATGTAACTGGTCTAACCATACAAACCAACATACAAGTTACAACTGACTTGAACATTATCCTAAAACAAACAAAAGACTAACATTGCAGACTTACATTTGTATGTGTTTGAATTAACTCTAACATGCATATCTTTTTCCCCACACAGGAGTCATCGTCTACCTCCCATGTTCTTCATCTACATTTGAAGTTTAATTATTTATCGTCCGACAATGTTATAAACAAGATCCAAGTAAGTTTACCAGAGGATGTATAATTAGTTAGTACACGTATTGAAAGATGAGTTCATTGATTCAAACAAGGTCTAGTCGCCCAAGTATTTTAATACCATTTCGCTTACTTCCGGTATTTTTTCTTTGGAGTTCTGGGTTTTTAGAGCGCAATTGCTCTCTGTTGGGTTTGTAAGCAATTTTGAGTCTTGTTTCGCTTACTTTCGGTAAGCATTTTAATTCCATTCTTACTTTTGCTGATCAAAAAAAATAAAATAAGGTCTAGTCGCCCAAGTATACAGTTTTAGTTTGTGGGCCATCTTTAGTAGTTCAACTTTGGGGTTAGAAATGATTGTTTGAAATACCCTTAGAGCATCTCCAACAGTGGGTAAAGGTCTTAATTTTTATTGCCACATAAAATCTACGACCGAATATTCTTAAAAATGAATCTCCAATAGTGGGGTTTTTGAGTTTAAGGGTGAGGTCGGTTCCAATGGAACCTCTCAAAACTTACTATTTGCAATCCCAGGTGGACTAGCAAAGCTGAAATGGGGCAGTGGGTATCGATGGAAATTCCATCGACAAATGGAAAAAGCATCGTCGATGGAATTTCCATCGATGTCGATACTATTTCCATCGATGTCGATGGAATTTCCATCGTCGATTCTTTTTCCATCGACCAGATGTCGCTCCAATCCAACAGTTCAATTCGAAACGCCTATTTAATGCACCCCAAAACGTTTTGTTCTTCACATTCTTCATCACATTTGTCACATCAAACACAATTTTACTCCTCTGCAATCAACAATTTCTGAATCTAATTTTTTTTCTAACTCAATGGAGTATGAACATGATTCTTCGGACTCTTCTGATGAAGAGATGCAAAGAAGAATGAATGATTTTGATTCTTATCAAAAAAGAATTATTCAAATGCTGCAGGAAATTGATTCCGACTCTGATGAAGAAAGAGCGCAGTTCGACACTTTGTTGGAGGTCTATACTGGCTCAATACCCTCAGAACCTGAGCCAAAAGCGGTGCAGTGTAGGCGATACACTTACCGTGATCGGGAATTCTACCATGAGAAACTGATGCATGATTATTTCAATGAAGACTGTGTGTATTCCGACCAAGATTTTCAGCGTCGCTTCCGCATGCCCCGACACTTGACGAAATTTATTATTTCGGAGCTTGTAAGAGTTGAACCTCGATTTGATTATCAGTTTGATTGTCGTGGTGTTAGATGTCACAGTCCGGAGCAAAAGGTAACGGCGGCCTTGAGGATTCTTGGTTACGGTTGTCCGGCAGATTCCCTTGATGAGTACATCCGAATGGGCAAAACAACTGCCTTCAACTATATCTCGTTGTTTTGCGAAATTATCATTGATCATTTCGGTTCAGAGTTTTTGCGCAAGCCCAACCAGACAGATATTAAAGAGATATTGAAAGTGAACACGGAGAGGGGTTTCCCTGGAATGCTCGGTAGTCTCGACTGCATGCACTGGGTGTGGCAAGGGTGTCCAACAATGTGGGCTGGACAATACAAGGGTCATTACCCTAAGCCAACTGTCATTTTAGAAGCTGCGGCTACTGAAGATTGTTGGATATGGCATGCTTTTTTTGGTCTTCCTGGTTCGCAAAATGACATTAATGTGTTGCACAAATCGCCTCTTTTTGAAGACCTTAAGAAAGGCCGAGCCCCCCCTGTTAATTTCAATATCAATGGACATCAGTACAGTAATGGGTATTATCTAGCGGATGGAATATATCCTAAGTGGTCAACACTGGTTCAAGCGTTTAGGGGAGTGCCTACAGGAAATACGGGTAAGGCAATGAGGCATTTCAACAGAATGCAGATGGCCTTCAGGAAGGATGTTGAGCGGGCTTTTGGAATTCTGAAGAAGAAATTTGCTATCGTTTGTGGACCTTTCCGTGGTTTAAGTCCCCGTGAAATGCATAAGACTATGCTCACTTGCATAATTCTGCATAACATGGTAATCCAAGAAACTCGTCGTAATGCTACCTGGACCAACTATCCAGACGAGGACTTGAGGGAGGATGTTGTGCCACAACGGGGAGTAGGTGCAAGGGACTATGCGCGGATGACGAATCACATTCGTAACCCAAATTTGTACGAAAGATTAAGGAGTGATCTTTGTGCTCATCTTTGGGCAGAAGAAGGACGAAGAGCTGCAGGACATGGTGGAGATGAAGAAGATGAAGAAGTTCGTGCTCCTCGTTGGGAAACATCAGCTGCCTTTGAAGATGGATTGAATGAAGATGATGACGATGATGATGATGATGATGATGATGATGATGATGATGATGAGGATGATGATGAGGATTAATAATTGTTTTTCTTAGTTAAGAGGATGATGAACATGATGATTAAGTGGTTTTTTTTTTCTGTAATTTTTGCTTTGTTTTTTTTTTCTGTAAATTTTGTTTCGTTAGTATTAATGAAGATTAACTTTTATATAACTAGAGATTTTCATTAAAATTAAAGACAATAATTACATTAAAGAGGGTGTGCCATGCCCTCTACAAAATATAGACCCAATATAGAGCCGTGTGCCGTTCCAATATAATTAGTAAAAAGGGTTTGCCAAGCCCTTTTGCAACCTAAAAAAAAAAAAAATCCCGATATAATTAGTAAAAAGGGTGTGCCAAGCCCTTTTGCAAAAGACCATCCGATGATGGTAACGCAATTGCCATTGTTGTTGAAAATCGGCAAACTGCTGATGCTACTGATGATGATGATGATGAGATGATGATGATGATGATACACATTGCCGCCATTGATGATGATGATACACACATTGCCGCCATTGATGATGATGATGATGATACACACATGCTTCCACTGATGATGATGATGCTGATACCCTTACCGATGCGACCCCCCACTCCCCATGGATGATAATGATGATGGAGATGCTACTCGTCTGCCCAAGGACTGACCTCCTCCGCTTCAACGTCAGATGCATTATCGACATTGACGGATGGGATAGGAGCTGCTCCTTGAACGTCAGACTCAAGAGCGGCAAGCCGTTCTCTCTCCATCTGCCGTTTGATCCGCTCGAAGTCCATCTTCCAGATGTACAGTTGTTCATCATTCATGTTAGAGGTATTGGCATTCATGATTTTATGCTTATCATGGTTATGCACATACTTCTCCTGTGAGAGGCGACTTTTTTTAAGTTCACCGTTCAGAACCCTGCGTTCAGCCGATCGTTCCTTGGAAGTTTCCTTGAGGTGAGCAGTGTAGGTATCCATGTTGAAGCCTTTCCCCTCAACATCAGCATCAGCCTTTGCTTGTCGTAGCTTCTTAGCCTGGTTCCTACCACACAACAGCTGGAACTTCAAGGCATTTGCAGACGCCTTCTCAACCGTGATCCCTCCACCACTGCCACCACTGCCACCACTGCCTCCACTGCCACCACTGCCACCACTGCCTCCTGCACCTTTTGACCCCATCTGTGAGGGAAATTGGGACGAAAAGGGCGAGGATGGAGACTCCTGTGAGTGAGGCGAACCTTGATTATATGGTGAAGCTTTAGGAACCGACTTCATCTGGAGAAGGATCTTTGGGTCGTACTTAGGCAACACTTTCAAGATGTGGTAACACTCCTCGTAGGCAAATGGTTTC
The DNA here is from genome assembly GCA_023529015.1 of Papaver nudicaule. Lineage (NCBI taxonomy): Eukaryota > Viridiplantae > Streptophyta > Magnoliopsida > Ranunculales > Papaveraceae > Papaver > Papaver nudicaule. Next base: position 4,873 of record JAJJMA010086110.1, read on the forward strand.
CCGTGCTCTCTCTTCCAGGCCTCGCGACACCTCCGTTCGACGTCCGTATCACCCTCCCCACTTTGTCTTCGACGTTCAGCCTGCACAATGGCGGCAACAAACAGTTGCACCTGTGCATTGATGGTCACGAAGTGGTTGCACAAAGAAACTTTCGTACGACAAGTGACATTCATTGTCTCCTGCTCGAACTGGTCATAGATGCTCCCCCAGAGTGTTGCCCTATCTTGATGAACACCGGTAATCGGATTTTCAGTAAAACGAACATAGTTAGAACATATGATCATGTCCTCAGATACGGTAAAAGATTGCCCGCGGCTTCCCCTGCCAGTCTTTCCTTCTCCCATTTCTTGACTATCCTCATCGTACACTTCAGGATCATATTGAGTAGATTGAGTAGCAACTTGTTTCCCCTTGTTTTTTGCTTTGCCGCGTGCCATATAGAAGGTGTGAACAGTGGAGGGCGTGTCCAACGCAAACAAATAGATAGCGGAGTGCGCAATTGTGGTAGATATTAGAAAACTACTACAAATGTTGCAAAGGTGTGTGTTGATAAGCTTACAAATGAGGGTATATATAGGCTTTATCAAATCTGAGTCGTACATCTATATCGATGGAAATTCCATCGTCGATAGAAATTCTATCGACCTTGACAGAAATTCTATCGACCTCGACACTTTTTGTATCTGTCGATGGAATTTCCATCGACGATACTATTTCCATCTGACGTTGCAAAGTTGCAAATTTGCAACTTTGCAACATCTAAACACCTGTTTGCTAGGTCCATAGCCAGCGAAAACACCCTAAATTTGGGTTTTTGGTGTCCCATAGGAAGGGGCCTGATGACATGGACTATAAAAGGTGTTAGGGAAAGTCTTAACTAGACTTTCGGAAAGACCCTCAATTATATATGTTTTCCTTTAAAAATTATTCTAAATTAACTTAAATGGCTAAGATCTTATCCACATAAGATATCCTAAAGGTTATAACACCCACTGTTGGAGATAGTTTTCTAGTTTTAAGGTTAATCCACATAAGCCCTTCAAAATAAAGGTCAAAATAAGACTTCCACATAGAAATTTTTCCACCCACTGTTGGAGATGCTCTTAATAGGAATAATAAGTGGTATCTCAACGATGACTTGTCTTAAGCTCTTTGAAGAGAAGAAAGAAAAAACTGATATCTTTCTGAATTTTCTGTTTTTCCAATAGTAGTATGTCGGGGGTATGCCATTTGGCAGTCTAATGGAGTAGGAAGAAACGTTTTAGGGGTACAAAGATAATAACTGCCATAACTAATTTATGGCCAGGTACCAACTGGTAGAGGAACACCTAGTGCACCCTTCAACTGGGCATATAGATGTTGCAAATATATGGCAAAAGTCGCATAAGTGAACATGAATAATGAATTGGTAATCATTTGAGTAGGTGCTTAACATTTAATTAGTACTATGCATTTTGGTTTGTCATGTAGAACTGTAATACATGTTACTCAAAAGTTGACTTAGATGGTTTCAAAACCATCATCCCCTATCCCCTGTTTAAATGTTTATAATTGGTTTTCTTTGCACCCGTTATAGTCACTTCATCCTCTCTTCTATCCTTGCAGATTTCCCCAACTATACCATCGCAATGTCTGCTAATGAATTGGGTAATAATGATCGATTTCACCAAGAAATGTCAGAGATTAAAGAGTTACTTAGACAACTCGTTCAGTCTCAATCTAGACAAGAAGTGTCACTAGATAAACTTGCAGAAGCTCAAGCGCAACAAGCAAACATTCAAAATAACATGTTACAGGTTCTAAGAAGCAACAGCGCTGGTAATGAACAACAAGGTATATCATTCGTTTTGTCATTAATTACGTACTCGTCCGGAGAAAATACACCCATCTGTACATAATTACAGATGGCTTTCTATCAAATTATATGTATTTTTATGAAGGGATTATGTTATTAATCGTTTTTTTTTTTTTGCTCCTGAGTGTCTTTTTCAGAAGAGACAGTAGTTCGGGCAAACTGTTCAGAAGAGCCAGTGGTTCGGCCAAACTGTTCAGAAGAGACAGTAGTTCGGGCAAACTATAATTCGGATAGAAACCTTCTATTATTGGAAGGTGACTGTAGAGAGACGATTGAGTTTCTAAGAAACAATCCCGAAGCTCTTAAGGAAGGAGTAACACCTCAGTCACATACAGTATTGCATATGGCTATTTTCACAAAGAGGGAGATGATACTTATTGAGGAGATAGTTGAACTCATGTCAGCGACGTCACCAAGAGTTCTCGCATACAAAGCTGGTGAACATGATTTCACAGCACTTCATGTGGCTGCTCATATAGGAGATACCGAAGCTGCTAAGGTATTGGTAGATAAAGATCCGAACTTGCTTGTGCAACTTGATAACAGAAGACTTACACCATTAGATGTAGCTCTTCGTAGCGTTTCAATTGACCAAAAGGAAGTATCTGAATATCTTTACTCCGTAACTAAAGAGAAGCACCAAAGTCGGTTCTTGGGTGAGGATGGTGCTGATACTTTATGCGGATTCATTGAGGCAAATTTCTACGGTGGGTTAGCAATATAAACTAGCTAGCTAGTGTTTTATACTTTTATACGCTAGTTTGTTTTTTTAATTATGTTGGTTGTTGTATGTAGACATGGCACTCCGCTTTGTCATGGAGTTTCCAGAAACGGCTACGAAGAAATCAATTGCGTTTGGCATGTGCGGATTGGAGATGATAGTCCGAAGGCCCTTTGCTTTCAAAAGTGGCGTTAAGCGGAACTGGTGGCAGAACTTCATCTATTCGTGTTAGTTCGTGCATGACCATTTTTTTTCTCTTCTTCTTTACCTTCACTGGTTTTATCTCATATCTTAAGTTATTCTTACTGCATATTTGCAGTAATTCAAGTGGATATGAATTCTACACGTATCCAACCAGTGCAAGCGACCGCCGAAACTCAAGTGGATGTGAATTCTACATGTATCCAACTAGTGGAAGCGACCGAGGGCACCATTCGGGACGAAGAGAACCCTCTACCCCAAAACTTATTAAGTCGCAACACAGCTGAAATTCAAGTGGAAGCGATCGCTGAAGTTCAAGTGGATGAAGACAACCCTCAACCCCAAAACTTATTAATTCGCAGCAGAGTAGATGAATGTTTAAAGGTTTTCTCATCAACTACTCTGAAAGGAATCATCAACCCCTACTTAACACTCATTCTCCCCTACTTAACACGAGGTACTATCCATTGAGATATTATATGAAGTTTTAGTGTTACTTTGATATTAACAAGTGTGGAACTATTGTGGAGGGCTCTAGGCCTATAATACATGGATATTTATTAGCATATGTATCCTTCACACACTCTCTGATGCTACTTAGACCTTATATTTGAATAATTATACTCAAATTTTGAAGGTTTTGTCTGACTCTTATTTCAGCGATTTGTATCCAACGATTGTATAACCAAAAGCTGGTGCACCAACAAGCAATTGCATTGATTAAACAAATCTTATCGAAGATCTGTGAGGGAAATACGTATGCGTTGGTAAGGTTTTTGAGAAATAATCCAAACATCATGAAGCTAGCTATAAAGCATGGAATCATAGAATTTGTAGCCGAGTGTGTCGAGAAGGAAAAATACCTAATTTTTTATGAGATATCAGGAGAAAGAACAATGATTCAAATAGCTATTACTGAACGGAAAGAAATGGCAGTGAATTTCATATGCGAAACCAGTGTCAAAGTTGGAATGGAGATCGATCTAGTTTCTAGAACAGATGGGGACAAAAATACCATCTTGCATTACACTGCCAAGTTAGCGCCATTTGCTCAACTCAATTTCGTCTCAGGTGCAGTGCTCCAAATGCAACGAGAAATGCAATGGTTTAAGGTATGGATGATAAATTTATTCTGCATCTATCTAAGTCTAATAACAAGCACTATTAAAAGTTCAATGTTAATTACTTTTTTTTTTTTCTTAAGCTATATTACTTGTTGTCACCTACAACTCTGTTGCATCCTTTTTATTTATGTTTATTTGTTGATGGTAGTCCTAATTGTTATCACACAGGGGATAGAAAGTATTTTACGAGAAAGTGATAGGTTCACGAGAAATAAAGATGGGGATACGGCTCAATTCATATTTACAGAAGCACACAAAGACTTGGTGAAGGAAGGACAAGATTGGTTGAAAGACACATCTGGATCGTGCATGATAGTTGGTGCTCTAATTACAACTATATCATTTACAGCTGCTTTTACAGTTCCAGGAGGTAACTTCAGTGATAGTAACAGCACTATGAAAGGCACCCCCATATTTCTGGGAAGCTCCTCCTTTTCTGTGTTTGCGATGTCAGACGCCGTAGCTCTTTTCTCTTCGATCACATCAGTGCTCATGTTCTTAGCAATATATACTTCAAGATATGCAGAAATGGATTTTCTTAAGTCTCTACCACAAAAATTAATATTCGGTCTTGCAACTCTCTTTATATCTATGGTAGCTACATTAATAGCATTCGGCGCATCACTGTTTATCGTGGTTGGAAGCAGATTTGTGCTTGCTTGGATTCCAATAGCATTGCTGAGTTGTTGTCCTATGGGCTTCTTTGCATGGTTGCAATTACCACTGTTTGTTGAAATGGTTCGTTCTACATACTGGGGTGGTCTCTTTAAGAAGCACAAATATACCGATCTTTCATATATGGAGAGGAAGAAGAAGGAAGATTAACAACCAAGGAATGGAAGAAGAACAACAAAAACAACGAATATAGCCTAGAAGCTCTAAAAGCACACTGGTTATAGATAAAATTTCAAAGAAGCTCTCGGCAAAGAAATTGATCTTTTTGGTTCACTGTTGTTTTAAATATAGACAGAGGTCTAAAAGAGTGCCTTGCACGTATGTATGGTATTTAAGATAACCATATAATCAAAAACTTTGTTATGAAACTCTTATGCTTGAATACGAATAATGAATTTCAACTTCTGATACAGAATAGTTTGATGATTAGCATTTTTGAAGGTTTCCTGGAATCTCAAAATCACAAAATTAGCCTTGAAAAACATTGTCCCTTACATACATGTCCCCTCTAGATTTTTTTTTTCCTCGGCAAAGATATGAATTATATTGAAAAAAGCTTACAGGTAGTAAGCACCAAACGACAAACCAAAGACAGGAAAATACTACAACAAGCCTTACAACCACCAAATTAACAGACCCAAAATTACAAAACTATGTTACAAAACAAAAAATTGACCCCAATTTGACATAATATTCTCGAGATGTACTCCTTGCATGGCTTCTAATAGGCTTGCGGACTTCACTTGTTTTATCACTTGATTCGTATCAAAGGTGACATGTTCGAATATTAGTTTGTTCTTGTGCGTCCAAGTGATATCTGCAGGGAGCATTTTCCATAAAGCTTGACCCACAGTAGACAATGTATTACGTCTCCACCCTTTGATAACCCCTCTAGATCAATGAATTTATACTTATAGACTTGGAGTGTTCGGGTTGTTGCAAAATGGACAAATGGGCTAGAGAGCCTATATTTTCACACAATGACTCAAATTTTGTAAAAGTATTTATAATGTCCTCGTGATTATGCAAATTTCCAAGGAAAATGAGATTGAAGAAGATGCAACAAGGTCATATCTGACATCTCAAGTGTACATGGAAAAGGAACAACGCAGGAAACATATGGCATGACCAAAAACCATGTGCATCAAACTGATAGTTATTGACTTAAAGAAGAAGAACTCGGCAATCCAAGACCAATAAACAACAATCTCACAAAGGCCAGTATAAAGTTCCAATGATGACCTAACATCTCTGTTAAATTCGGCACAAAAGACACACCTAAATCCATGATGGGTTTTGTAAACTTACACCTAATTCCCACAAGCCCAACCAATATCAGTACACTTGTTAACTAGAACTTCTTCGCCATGTATTCATCGTTGTAGTAAAGGCAAGACAACTTTCCATCAAATTTTGATGTTAAGTGAAGGTTAATAAAACCACTGTAACTATTTTCATAGGTTGCCATACAAACATCGATCACCCTCTTCGACATATGATCTTCTTGGTAGAAGGATTGACTAAGAAATTCATCAATTTTCATCCACTGTGACCAAAACGAAAATTGTTAACGAATTAGAACTTGATTTGAAAATGTTCTATAAATGATATGAATAGTGTTTACTGATGTACATCCAAGTCTTTGGTAATTACCTTTGCTGCTTGTATCTCCTTCTCGTCAATGGTTATGTCAAAGGATAAAGGTTTCAGCATACACACAAAGAACAAATCTGATTGCTCGAAAGCCACCTTGTGGACGTGCCTAGCAAATTAAAGCAAAACAATCTCAAATTCAAAATTTTCATCATCTCAAATTTCAAAACTATGGCGCCAAATGAGTCTAGATACAAATTTTGGTGGTACAAATATTGCATGAGTCTCAAAACACATTATGCGCCTTCAATAGAAACATGAAAAGCCAAATGAAGCTTTCTCATTTGTAGTTTTTGTAGGATATGTGGGTTTAAGGAAAGCAAAACAGTACCCTTTTCTTACCTAAAGGCTACCACTTCTAAGAACTCGGTATCAATCTGAACATAGGGAAATAAGAAACAAATGTTAATATAAAAGAGTTATCCATTAAATTTGTAGAAGAAAATCATGAAGTACTAGTAATTAAGCTTATCATGTCTTACACCAGTTTCTTCCTTCACTTCTCTTACAACCCCTGAGAATATCTCTTCAGACTACAACGAATAATGCATCGTATTAGTTTGAACCAACGGATTTTTATTTGTTATGGCTCAATAAATACTATGGAATCCAAAATTCACTGACGCCACTGTAGTACAGTGGTAAAGTCATAGTGAAAACACTAATGACCTGAGTTCAAAACTTAAACTTGTCAGCGCCAGATTTTTTACCGATCAAAGAAAATCAAAAATAAATATTCAAAATTCATTGTCCCTCTTTCTCCCAACAACACTAGTTTATACTTACCTTATTGATAAAACCAGTAGGCAATTTCCATACACCTGAGCATTGACAAGGGCATACATTTTCTTTGACTACCAAAACTTCGTTATTTCCATTCATCACAAATCCTCCCACACCAATTTGATGAGTTGGACCCTCAGGAAGACTACATGGTTCATCATTTGGTATCCAATATGTTAACATTATATACCCACGGTCGGCATGGTGATAATCAAAGCCTTCCTGGAAAAAATTGTTGGCGATAAATCAATGTTAATGTAACGTTCTCCAGGGAAGATACACACAGAGAGTACAAAGTACTGTAATAGACTGAGTTTTAATCAATGTTAGATACCATAATAGCAATTGGGACAAGATCAGCCTGTTCTTGCAATATCTTGAGCCATACTCCCTTCTTACCCTGCATCATTATTGTTGTGCATAAGTAAATTTGCTATATGCATACTAAAGAACATATCCCATGTTTGCAATTTTTGGCACAGATAAAAACCTTAAGTTTCCAATTGAGGAGTGAAGTTTGTAGAATGGATGCAAATGCGCTTGCGTTTGAGGGCAAGTTCTCTGGTTCGATGATTACACCACCATATTCATCGTCGTACGCATCAAGAAGTAGCCCAAGGCCAGAGCCTGAGCTGACAATTGTTGATGGTGATATTTTAGGAGAAATAACTTCAATTCCTTTTGGACCTTTTCCATTTCTTCCTTGAAAGTTCTTACTCATGGAGTAAGATGATGAATGCATACGTCCACTGTAGGAAGACGTCGACTTGAGACATTCCATTGAATTGCCTTAAAATATAGAAATGAAACAAGTATTAGTATTAGTCATGTAATGACCAAAAGAAAAGAAACAATAAATATTGAAGAAGTAGAAGAAGAACCTTGATCAAATCTGGCCGCGATGTTAGAATTCCGTTCTTGAGGCGTCAAACGATATCCATACGAGCCTGACAAATTTAAACTCGACATCATCATCGTCATCACTACTGTTACAACATACAAGTACTAACATTGGTACAAGATATATAGGTGCAACAACAGCATATGGTTCTGCAAATTGGTGATCAAAAGAATTGAGTGATGCTGGAATCTTGTGAGAGACATATATACACACGCAAGTAGGAGCCATGAAATTACATAAAATATAGTCCATTTCCATGATTAATTCTTTTGTTCTTAAAATTTCTATATCTATAATATCTACTTAAGTAAAACTATAATCAGTCGACACTGAAACAAAGAAAGAACAAAAATGGGCCAATTTTAAGAAATGAAAAAGAGATAAGATTAGTTAAAGACAACAAGAATAATTTGGGCATATTTGTATCCATTGTTTTTGTTCTTATATCCATTCTTTATAAGATGCTTTTGTTCCTTTCTTAATAATGCACTTCTTTATTAGTAAGTTATCACATCTAAAGTTCGCAGGGTTATATACTCTAAGTCGCGCCACTTGGAATGGATTCAAAGTGCGTACGTTAAGTAAGCCAGCCAAATTGATAGTCAGGGCCAGGGGCGGAATCAGCAACGCACAAATGAGAACGAACAACTGACATGTTAGCCGTCCGACTCTCAAAAACTTTATTTTGCCTCATTTTACTTTCAATCTTGGCTCTGCTATTAGTAACGGAGATTTCAAACTCTTCATCATTACAGAAACCACAATTGAAGGGAAACTCGTGTGGATTTATTTCACGCTCTTCCAATTCCTGTTTCTACCTCCATTATCACTTGTATTTTGTTTATGCCGCGAGGTCCGTTACCTTTTTGAGGACCGACACATCCCCTATCTGCAGCCACAGCATAATGGTTCTTGTTTCTCATTGAATGAATGGAAGGACTTATAGTCAACTAATCAATATATACATGTAGATTACAATGATCTCAACAATGACTCTGTGGCCCAATGGATAAGGCGCTGGTCTACGAAACCAGAGATTCTGGGTTCGATCCCCAGCAGAGTCGTTCTATTTTTGTTATTTTTTTTTTCTTTTTTTTGGCGCAGTTGATTTGCTGCCGCAGCCGTGCATAGGGGTGCCGAGAAAATCTATCAGTATTTTATCTTCAATCATGCATTCAAATTAAACTCCGGGTCTCCAATCTGGTTGTTGACAACTCTTCCTTGAACATACATCTACACTAATACCTTTTTCCAGTCAGATAAATGGATGGGTGAGAAGCCTCTCGAATTATTGTTCCCATCTCTTTTCAAAATCAGCAACATTAAGAAAGGTAGTTTACATGAGCATATTTATTTCCCGCTACTTAAATTTTTTTTGGGTGATTAGGATTTCCACCTGAAGCGAGTATTAGTTGATCTTGAAGATGCACAATTACACTCATTCAAGTTTCTGCAGAATTCTTGTGCTTTGGGTTAAAATTTGTAAGAGAAATTAATATATACATTTTGCCCAAGGTTCCATAAAAGTCTTAGGTCATTAACTAGGTACAAAATTCTAATTGAGTTAGATATATACCTTGGATTATTATGCAGTTTAATATTTATGAAATTGAATACCTCAGAAAAATTAGAGAACAAACCTAGATTGAATACGAGGAAATTGATCATATGGACCTGGCCGCCAGTGGCCAGGTCCTAGTGGACTTCAAAACTATCAACTTGTTTTAAAAGACAATATTGACACGTCAAATTTTATGACTAAATCACCCCTATATTTCAATCTATATCGATTTTTAGGGTACTTCAGTTTCAGTTTCTTCATCTTCTTTCACACAGATTTATTCCTCCACCATCTCAATTTCCACCACAGCTACAACGACAATCATCATCACCACCACACCACCAAACGAAAAGGCAGCTCCACCATCTTCACCACCACCGCAAAACCAAACAGCAGCAGCGGAACCACCACCAAACAGCAGAAATCAACCAACGCCACCTCCACCATCTAAATTCCTCGATTTACACCGACGCCACCACCTCGATTTATAACGTCGTCGGCATCCCCACCACAACCAAAACAACAGCAGCAACAACGACGTCACCAGCAACAAACATTTTTGAAGAAGCAACAGAACCACCACCACAAACATCAACGGAAAAATCTCTTCCTCCGCCATCTCCAACACCGCCATCATGTCCGCCACCACCACCACCACCGTCATCTCTTCCTACGATTGAAATTGTCAACCACCATTACAAACACCAGCAGCATATGTTCAATAAAAAGGTAGGAGTATTCGATCAATTGCTTGATTTGTTAATTGTTTGCCCTAGATTTTAATTTTGGGTTTGAAATTGATTTTACCCCTAATTTTAGCATTGGCACCACTTGTACCTGGGTATTATCAGTGTTGACCGCAATTGTACCTGAAATTGTTTGCCCTAGATTAATTTTTGGTTGGAAATTGATTTTAACCATAATTCTAGCATCTGCACCACTTGTACCTGGGTATTATCAGTGTTTACAACACCTGTACCTGAGTTATATCAGTGTTGTTGCTTTTGATGGATTCTTCTTGCTTTGTCAATGATGTAACCAACGATGTAACCATTGATACCTGGGTACTCTCAGTGTTGACACCACTTGTACCTGGGTTGTATCAGTGTTTTATGATGTTTTTTTGCTTCTTCTTCTTCTTCTTCTTCTTCAATGATGTAACCACTGGTACCTGAGTATTATCAGTGTAGTTGGTGGTGGATGGTGCTGGTGGTGGTCGGAAGTTATAGTTGGTAACAGTGAGTGGTGGTGGTGCTGGTTGGAAATGGTGGTGGTAGTGGTGGTCGGAAATGGAGTGGTGGTGGTGGTCGGAAGTTATAGTTGGTAACGGTGGATGACGGCGGTGGTGGTGGTGCTGGTTGAAAATGAGGTGGTGATGGTCAATTTCTTGTATTATCTTCGTCAATTTCGATTCATATGCAAGTTGATGATTCTGTTTGCCTAACGAATCGACAGTACTATCATTGAAGGTGATGAATTCGATGAGAATACTTGCTCATCACGGGAATTACTCTGAAATCCCGCCGGTATTAAAACCGTTGTTGCTTTATTCGTCGTCGTCGTCGTTACAGTGGGTGGTGATGATGTTATTGATACTTTCCTTCTCTGTATATCAGATAGTAATCTCTTTTCTCCTCTTTTGAAACAATTGCTGGAGTCTTTCGAAATCCCTGTAAAGAAAACAGAGATCATTAAAATTGAAGAGAAAAAAGTATCTTCTATATGCGTACGATGAAAGAGATGAATATAGGGTATTTTAGTACATTTCACACAAAGAAATCTGAGGTGGATCTAATCTATTAGTTGAATATTCCATCAAGTCTTTTAAAACAATATCAGACTTTAGCAGTCTCATACATCATGAAATTAACAAAATTGGTCCTTTGGACCAATTTTGTGGATTGAATACTATAGAATTTTCGGGAATCTTAATTATCCATAAAATTCCTGATTGAATACACCATGTTCGCATTCACCTCCATGCGTTTTAATTTCTTTTCCTGTTTTATTTTTCTCATTATTCTTCGCATTACACTTCTTAAATTAATTATCCATAAAATTCCTGATTAAATACACTCCTGTTAATCTCTTTTCCCGTTTTATTTTTCTCATTATTCTTCAAATCCATGCATTTTAACTTTTAAGATTTCTCCCATCAATATCTCACTCATCAATTTGAGACGTGTTACACTTCAGAAATTAGTTATCAATAAAATTCATAATTGAAACACGCCATGTTACCATGTTAATCTCTTTTCCCGTTTCAATTTTCTCATTGCTCTTCGCATTCCCCTTCTTTGAGTTTTAACTTTTAAGATTTCTCCCCATCAATATCTCCCTCATCAATGTGAGACGCGTTAAACTTCATAAATAAAATTCAGTTTTCAATCTTACTTGTGAACCAGAAAACAAAGAACACATAGAGCAAATTCAGTTTTAATATTGACAACGAAAATATGCAATGTAGAATCCAACCTCGCTGTAAGGGTAGAAAATACCTATCCGATGTAAAAGCATCCTAGATGAGCTGATAAATAAAAAGAATGCAGCTGAGATGTCCTGGATCAGCGAGTAACAAAGACAGGCGACATAAGAATCAGCGAGTAAGGTACCAACGAGTAAGGTATCAGCGAGCAGGGTTTCAACGAGTAAAAGACCTATCGCCAATAGTTAGGTGATAATTAGGTGAAATTTAGGTGAGCATTTAAGAGAAGTCAGAACTGATACATTGTCAGGTTGACTGGTTGACTCAGTGGAGGATACGTCATCAACCTTATCTCCAAGAAGATTCTCTCGTTTATGTTTGTTAAGTATGGAATGAACTCGCCGATGTATATGTGTCGGCGAGTCATGACAAATAGTGTCAGTCTAACTTTGTTTGTATTAGCTGTTTACCACTATGTAAAAGGTCTATAAATAGTGAACTAACCTATTGAGAAAGGGGTTGGACACATTTGGGATTGGTCTGGAGAGAGGAAAAGTATCCAGCTTGCTCTCTACAGCCCAAGACTAAAGTTAGGGTTCTTACTTGAGGAACAAAACATAGAAGATCAAGAAGGTAATGGAGTGTTGTAATCATACTTATATTAGTGGAATCCTTGGATGTAGTCCTTACTTAGGGGCGAACCAAGTAAATCATCTTGTCAAGTATCTCTAACTCTTATCTCTTTTACATTCCTTATGGTTGTTGTATGGATGCTTGTTTGGGAATGATTGTGTGTATGTTGGAGTATCATATTTGGGTGTACTGTGTAAGATCTAACCATTGGGATTTTACACAGTTACACTCGCTCTCTTCCAACAAAACTTAGTTCTTGAGTCTTGACCTTCTCTACAGGTAAGTCTACTTCTATGGTGTTTGATTCACTCGATTTTGATTTTTTTTTTTTTTTTTGTATCTAGAGTTTTAATTGTTCAATATATCAGTTTGTGGATGATAGTGATATTATCTTGGTTTATCTTGTTTTTTTTTGTAAATTGGAATTGAGACCCATCTCTATTATAAATGTAATTAGTCGTTACTTTATTCACACTATTGTTTTGAATCTAGTACGCTAAATGTAAATTGAGTTTCAATTGATTGGAATTGTTTTACGATGTATTAGATAATACTAGTCGGCAACCCGTGCTACGCACCGGGTTAGGTGATTGTTCCTA
>JAJJMA010086117.1:17192-35433 GCA_023529015.1 Papaver nudicaule
TTAAAACCCAGTATTGCTGACAAAAGCCTTTGGCATCGGTCAAAGCAACTCCTAGGCCTGTAAAGGACGTCAGCTAGGGGAATCAAGTGCGTGACGATCTGTGGGGGATCCAGAGACGTAAGGAAGGCGACAGTAGCCAATTCGCTTGGAGGGCTTGAGTTGGTCTCTGCTACATCCCAGACCGAAGTCTTATAGTAGGCTAGAGTTGTAGTCAGTTTGTACTGGGCGCTGTTCAATCTGGACGAGGTCCCGAGGTTTTTCTACAAGTGTAGTTTACTCGTTAAAAAAACTTCTGGTGTCTTGTGTGCTTTACTTTCCGCATTATATAACTCTGACATATAATTAAAGCAAACACAAGAAGTACGTTATTCATAACCGTCGAGTTAACTCCAAAGACTTGTCTTTGTTTGAGTTGATCACTTGATCACAACTCTGGTTATCTGATCTGGATATTGATTTTTGAGATTGTCCAGATCAAACCATAAGACTCACGAGCCCAAACGAAAAGTTGGTTGTATTTCGGTACCCCTGCTTTTTGATCTTGATTCCAGTCAATATCTATAGTTTAGGCACATAAACCGAAAGCGGCTTGCTGACAAATCCAGGTTAATAGATAAAGAGTATGTTCTAATCACAATGATCTTGAGTGCCCTTATATCAGAAGAGAATGACCATAGAATAAACAAGATCGTTAGGTTTGATAGACGTGATAGAACAGAACTCAAGTACAATACAAAGTAGACTAGTAAACATAAACTAGTTTCCCGTAAGATGTACTTCTAGGCTTCTCGATCCCAAGAGAAGACTTTCACGAAATAATAGACCGGGAGAAAAAGCTCAAAGGTAACTGAAAAGAAAAGCGTCAACACAAGCTAACAATTCCGAAGAAGAGCTTGGTTAGAGGGATAAAGATTTTAGGAGAGATACCACTCCTATTTATATTGACTAAGGCTTTAGCTTTGAAATGAGGCAAAGTGAATTTCGGAAATTCCACAAAGCACATTTACATAATAGTTCCGAAATTCCCCATTTAGTCTCATAGCTTTTAATGAGGACTAATACTCTAGCGTTTTACATTTAAGAAAAATATATTCCATAAAGAAAATATATTTTCGAAACATGTTTAGCCAAGAAAAATCAAAGAAAATAATATCTTAAGGTATATTTGGTGCTTACCAAATATGATCCCTGGGAAAGATCTCAATTCGAAAACATGTCCTTAGTTTCGAAAATCTCCTTAGATATTATTACTTCCAAATGTCGTCACCAGCTTTAATAATGTCGACATTACTTCCTTGGTATTGTTGGGCTAACCAGACGAACCTAGGTGGAAGTGGGATCTGGTTCAACGTGGTTCAACGTTCCGCATAAACGTATCATAACAAACGTGGACAAAGCCTTGAGTATTAAGCTTAAGTGAACACATTGGTTCAGACGTTCTGAATCACGCAAAAAGATATACCATTGGAAGTACGTTGCGAGATTCCACAAGTAACTAGCAAAATGTTAAATCTCCTGAATTCTTGATTCCAATATAGATGTCACGTTAATGATATCCAAGAATTCAAATCAAAACATCAAATGAATATTTGATCAAGTAGTAAAGCATACGAAGATTTAATCACGTACATTATTGATCCGAAATCATGTGTCCACTAACTAGAGCGACTAACCATATTTCTGATGATGACTCAATCCCACTTAGTTGTACATTGAAGATGAACGAATTCAAACTTCAAACCGAGAATATCAAACTCATTAATTCGTTGAAGCACAAATCAAAAAGATAGAGTTTAAACTTCGAAGATACGCATTCTGAGTCAACCATATTAAGGTTTCGAAACGTACATCTGTTTTGGCAGAAACCAAATTAAGGTTTCGGAACCTAAAGTTCATTATATGACCGGAACTGTTTTAAAGTTCCCAAATCAAGTTTCCATATAGCGAAACCTAAAGTTTGGTTTCGAAATCTAGATTTTGTTTAACAAAACCTTGTTTAAGGTTTCGAAAGAAGAAACACATATTAAATTCTTCACATATGTTTGGTGTCAAACTTGAGAGTCCATGTGGTCGAGAACCGTTTCAGCATCACACCTTTTTAGCCTCGACGCACAAGAATATATTTCCCGGTTCACATAAACCTTTTGGAAACCCCAGGGACTTTTCGACCTTTTAGATCTCACATGGTCAAGACACATTGGCCTCGATTCTAAAGTCACTGTCAGCCACACAAACATAGTTCAAATATGTTATATCTCATTGGTCACAATGTTTACGTTTTGGACCAATAGCTTATGAATGCGAAAACCAGATTATGGTTTCGAAATCAACGATTAGTTTTACCAAAACCTACATTGAGGTTCAAACATTGAAAATTCATAAGTTGAGATACACAAATATGGTTTCGGAATCCAGAAGTGAGATATGGCATACAAGATGTTCATATACAGAATCAAATGAATGATTCAGAACTTCAGAGTTCAAAGCCAAACCAAGACGTCGTATTCGAATCTCAGAAACAGCAGTACTTCGAGTCTACACAACATAAGTGTGAGTCACAATCTCTCTTACATTGGCTCATATAAATATATGCAATCAATCCGACAGAGCCAAACTAGGTAAGAAGAGACACAATACTGTGATGGATCAAATCTCGTAGTACTACCGAGATAACATCACATTGTTATATCCAACTCGAAAAGTTTTAGGAAAAACCAACCTTTATATTAACTTAGAGACGGAGAAAAAAAGAAAGCTCTAAGCAATATTGGAACGTCATAACTACAACACTAATACCACAAGTGGTAAAGCGGAGTTATCATAAGACACACTGATCACAAGTGATCAAGTCATAACTAAAGCTCAAGCTGAGAGTTATGTTTATGTCTTTTGTAGCACAAGTGTAAAAGATAATGGAATCGCGTTATTTAGATTCACTAACCTGTTGAATCATGAAGCCGGATGCCTTCGTTTGATCTTCAGTCTTTCTTCAACTCTTCAACCAGTGATTCTAAATCCTATCAAAATCTTCCACAACCTAAAACTATCTCTCTCACATGACTTCACCTAATTGTGTGTTTTTTAGCGGTCAAGTTTTGATCACTAAAGTTGACAACTAAGCTTGACATAACAACACTTAGTGAGGTTGACCGAGCCATGCTCTAACAGCTTGTGGAATATATATGTAGTGAATGCTTGTCAAACAACTCGTGTTGAACAATAATGATCACAATCAAGATATTACCGACGACAACGCTTATGGTGTTTTGAGTGTTGCGACTTCTTTGCGTTATGTGTTTCTAATGTTAATTTTTTTTTTTTTACAAATGAAAAGCCCAATGACTTGTCAATAAGAAGAAAAATAAAAAGGATTTTAGATAGAAAGGAGGTAGTTCCATCCCATGCCAAACACCTAGAATTAGATTTTCATCCATTTTAACTGTCTTGCCAAACACCTAATATTGACCGGAGGTAGTTGGAATTGAAGGTAATTGGAACTACCTAGAATTCCAATTCCATCGGTGCCAAACGCAACCTTGAGAAATAAAAAGGGAAATTTGTTTCCAGTAGATTCCCGAATCTCCATCACACCATGTAGAGTTGAATTTATGTTCTTGTCATCCTTGTCAGGTTTGTGCCATGTTGATCAGAGATTGCCTAAGAAGGGGGCGAAGATGAAGATGGCGACTCAAAATCGTCAACAGAAAGACGGAAAGATGCCTTAGAGCAACCACAACCATGGTGTTATATTCTCAAATATGGGATAGGTTTTCACCCAATGACAAAGAAAATTTTGGGACAAACCCAAAAAACAATATTTGTGTTCCATATTTGGTTTCAAATTTGGGTTTAGCATCGACGGATGCAACAAAATTTATAAAACCGACACTCCTAAAACGGAGTTATTATTCTCGTCATAAATTAAACGTTATATATAATATGTTGAAGTGCTTTTTTTTTAATAAGAAAACCGAGAATTAACTACCCCGACGTTACAACACAAGAACAAACATTACATAAAACAACACACAGTGATCTCCACAAGTAACCAGAATCCATATGCAACCAGAATCTCTTGTAACCAGAATCTCTTGTAGCCAGAATCTCTTGCCAATGACCAGACCATCGGACATCAGACAGTAACGGTAACATCCCGCATACATACGGGTGAATTTGGATCGATGAAGATTGATCCACAACTCGGTAGGATTTTTTTCTAATTGATTCAATGAAATAAAACCCTCCTCCGAAAAAGAGAGTCGCCAAAAGCCAAATGTGGTCCACATCTTCCATTGCTTGCAGACAACAAACTCCCCTGAAAACTCATCGGAGCTCTTCCACTGACCGGAAAAAAGCAAAACTAATTTGTGGTAATACATCTTCCGAAGATGATCATCACCATCAGTGGCGAATCCAGGATTCCCAGAGAGGGGGAGCAGGGGAAAAAAAACGCGGTAAATAAAGATGTACTAAAACAATATCCATTGCATGTGAATAAATGTATTATAGCTCCTGATAGTGTTTGATGCAATTAATCGTTTAAATTATTTTCAAGTATCCACAAAATAACCCAAATGATACTTTCCCATAAACAACATTGTACGCCTAAAATTAAAAAAAAAAAACTCTTTAATCAATTCATGAAATCATGGGATTTTTTGAACTGATCCAATCTGTTTTTGGTTTTGTAATAAGTTATTCCTGATATGGAAAACGGAAGAAAACTGGTTATTTTGTAACACCAAAAGCAAATTAGGGGCTTTTAAAAGAAACTTGTTAAGTTGGGCTAGAGATTGGGCTTGTGAGGCGCACAAATAAGGTCATCATACACAAATGGGCTTGAAAAACAAATAACATAGTGGATTTTTTAGGAAGCAAGGGGTCGCAACTGCACACCCTTGCTTCACACTAGATTCGCCCCTGATCACCATACTTACAACAATCATTCATCATATCACAAACAGACCAAGCGATCAATAAGACAGGAACAAAAACCTGATTCACAACACATCTAGCTTCCCTAGTTAGTGAACAAAGCACCGGCCGGAGAAACTCTCTGTGAAGATAATGGACTAAGCAAATCACTTTTATTACATCACTACAAACAAAACAAACTAACAAGATTGAACCAGAGGAACCCCAAATCAAAAAGCCTATCAGGCCATTTTCAGAAGGAGAAACTAGATCAAGATCCAAACAAACTAAACAAGATATTTCTAGGAACAAACAAATGAAATAGCCGAAAGCAGATTGATAAAACATCCTACTCCTGATTTATATTTGCGCCATCTTAATTGCGAGATTTATATTTCCGTTTTGTTTCTTTGCGCGAGATTTATATTTACGTTTCGTTTCTTTACGTTATTATTAATTGCGCCTTAACATGCACGCAATTATTAATTTTGTTGGGATTATAGGATGGGTATACCGCTGTGGAAATGTGTACCTACCTAAATTTAAATTTCATATTTGGATATGGAATTTGGGATTTGGGGCCTTCATGGTTGTGGTTGAGGAGAAGAAACACAAACAGATAGAGGTGCTACAGTGCTAATGAGAGAGAAACTGGGCTTAGGATCAACAACAAGAATGTTAAGGGCTGTTGGGCCCAGCAGCACTTGCACCAGTAGGGGAAAATAAAAGGAGAATAATAATAATAATAATGTTATAGGGCCCACGACCCATAGATGTGCGGTCCATATAATTACTTAGGGTTTTCCTTTCCAGTATATAAAGGAACCTATGTACACTATTACTGACTTTCCCCTAATAAGATTTTCCCTAAATACGTTATCGCACGATTCTCTAAAACCGCTGCGGCCAATCTATTTTTTTTTACTCGCTTTGTTCAATCACTAAATCAAAATCGTGAAGGAAGCTACATCTTCAATCAATCGATACTGTACCTCTGTTTCCTATATTTTGGTTGTTGGCTTCATACTTCTTATCATACTTCAATCACAATCAACAGAAATACGCTGCAGGTATACACAGTAGACTTATCTTTTTATTTTTTTTGATCCTGTTGAATCGGTATGTGCTTGGCTATTTTTGTGTGTGTGTTACTCGATTCTTTGGTTAAGAAAGAAAAGTGTCAGATCTATAAAGTGTCAGATCAATTTTTCTGTCATGATGTATTGATTTGTCTTTTGATTTCCAAAAACATACTTACCTGTCTGTCCCTACCCATGGTTAGAGTTTCTAGGCCATGTTTTGTTTTGCTGTGTTCTTCTGCTCTATTGGTGTTTTTTTTTTTTTTTGTGTGCGCATATGTTGACCTAGCCTAGTTTTTGTGTGCGCATATGTTGACCTATCCTAACACCCATGTATGTTTGTAGCCTAGCCTAGGTACCCATGTGAACCTGTCTGCCTTTGCCGTGAAAGCCATGTCTATATTATCTACCATCATTTGTTTTTCCATGTTGATCTGTTTCGTCATAGCATAGCATAGCATAGCATAGCATAGGTACCCATGTGACCCTGTCTGCCTATGCCGTGAAAGCCATGTCTACCTTTCCTACGTGGCAGAAAACTCAGAACCAACCTACAGGGGTAAAAACGTTTTATTTTCTTTAATTAAATTAATTTAGGTATTAATCTTGTTAGAAAAAAAAAAACGTTTTGTTTTCTGGTATTTAAATCAATTAAATTGGACATTAAATTTTATAAAACGTTTTATTTTTGGATATTTAATTATTTGACCAATTGCAATTACTTTGTTTCTCTTTCTTTTGAATTCCATATCATATACATGGCTATACATGTCTTTAGCGTCTGCCCAAGAGACAAACACAGTGTCTCAAAACGCAGGACCTCCCGTTAGCCCACAATATCCCCGTTCGTTTGGGCCTACTGTTACTTTACTTTCTAGTAACCTAGCAGTTTCTAGGCCTACTGTTTCAAGTTAATAGCGAAATCCTACTACCCGCTTTGGGCTATTTTAGTGTCGCGGGCTATTGCTAACAACCATAAAGTCATTTGGTTAGCAAAGATGATGCATTTGTTAAAATTATAAAGTAATTTGATTAGCAATTTAAATGCAACACCATAAAGAAATTTGGTTAGTCGTTTTTTTTTTTTGCAATATGTGTAACTTTGTTGACAGGCATAGGATCATAAAGGAACTTGATCTTACGAAAAATCGTACAGAAATCAGAGGACGGACTTCTGGCCACACTAGTAGTGACATTAATTTCGAAAAAAAAAACATCCAAAAATAATGCAGACGAAGTTGCACTTTGTTTTAGCGGTGTTTTACCGGACGCTGGTTCAAGCAATGCAAGGCTAGTACCAAAGTAGTTGCGAGCTACTAAATGTACCGGGAAGAAAATGATCTTACTCTTGACGCCAACCTCGAAATTTCAGGTCTTCATGGCATAAAGGACGTTGCCACGTTATGGATACACCTGACTTTGCTTGTGCCGGAACCTTTAGTTAGATCATTTTAAATAGTATTGTGAGATGCTTTAAAGTACGTTATAAGTCTTCTTGGTCTACTATTTTTTTTTACTTAGCTAAACATGTTCTTACCTTTTTGATGTTAGAAGTGCGGATTATTTGTAAGTATTTACCTTTCTATTACTTGATATAGAATTTTACTTTGTTTACGATATTCAGTTGTTTAGCATGTGTATTAGAATGTAAAGGACGCCATTCTAATAACACAAAAATTCTCAAAAGTACCTGAGATAAATTGTTCATCTATATGACATTCCCAAATGATGTACTCAAAAGAATGTCTTAAGGAGAGATCAAATGTCTATTCTATAGTGGAACCACCTACACTATCCTAAGAAATTGACAATTGTTTGTTGAATTACCCCTTTTTTGTGACTACGATGATTGGATCATCAAAGTAATAATTGGGCAAAGTATAGCTTAAATCTTGTTGCCAACGGCACAAGGTTTAAATTTAAAGAAGCTCTATAAGCACTTAGAGCTAACCACACCTTGTGATTTTAAGGATATCAATTCAAATAGCTAACATTTGGACATTCACTGTAAAAATGGAACTTTACGTTACTTCTAGTGAATGCGGAAGGAAGCGCATCTTAGAGAAACTATTGAGTCACTCTAGTGGATTGTACATCACCACTATTAGGATTATTGAATCTTATATTGTTTCTAACGACGAACTGTTGGCCAGTGACTTATACAAGCTTTGGCACTACCGACTAGGGTGTCCAGGTCGACATTTGATGATCTGTGTTTTAAAGAACTCACACCGACATCATTCTTTCGAGTGAGAAATAAATGGGACAAAATATTGTTGCGACGAAGAGTAACAATGTGCTTTATAAAGTAACTAAAACACAAAATTTGCATCTAAAGGAATTGAAGCGCGGTTATTGTCTTCTAAAGTAAGTGAAGTGCAATCTTCACCTTTTAAAGTAACTGAAGCATACCATTTATCCCATTTTCTTCGTTGGCCTTATCGAAGGCACATCACTCATAATGCAAAGCTTGTTCTTTAGCAAAGACAGAATCGAGACCATCCTATGCTAAAGATACCAAAGAAAATCTCCATTTTCACAAGGATACAAGGTGATATATGTGGACTTTTACATCCAGAATGCGGACCATACAAGTATTTTATGGTTCTGGATGATGCTTCGACCCGTTGGTCACACTTGCATTGTTGTCCACAACAAATGCTATTTTTGCAATGCTCCCAGTACAAGTGATACATCTAACGGCTCACCACCATGATCATACAATCAAGTTTGTCATACTGGATAATGCTGGAGAATTTACATCAAAAGGAATTGATGATTTCTGTATGTCTAAAGGAGTTGACATAGAGCATCCATGTACCCCATACATTCCCGAATTGGTCTCGCGGAAGCTAACATCATAGCTAAGGCACTGGTTATGCGTTCCAATACCCGCCTATTACTGCTAGGGGTACGTCATATTGCATGCATCTTTACTTATTCGTTTCAGACCCATTAATAGCCAACCATTTTCTGTGTACCAGTTGGTAACTGGATATAAGCCTGATTTACATTTACGCATTTTTGGTTGTGCCGTACACGTGCCAATTACGCCTCCACAACGTACTAAGGTGGGTCCACATAGACAATTAAGTATTTATGTTGGATACGAATCCCCAACAAATATCCGCTACGAAGAACCTTTGACAGGCGATCTCTTTACCGCTAGATTTACGGATAGTCACTTGATGAGACAACCTTCCCGTCGTTAGGGAGGTAAGGAAAAGTATTTCCTAAGGGAACGACAGGAATTGTCGTGGTGTGTTTCCCACTTTGTCTCATATTGATCCCCGCACTTCGCAATGTAATGTGATGTGAAAAACGATTTTCGATATCCAGAATGCACACTGGTATCGCTAAAGTGACGAGATCAAATATACCAACTGCAAGCGTGCCTGCAAGGTTATATATCCTTAAATAAGGATACACACCATAAACTAAGGTGTTGCAACTATACTCTGTGGAAGTATGGTTGAGGCCGTGGCTCTATAAAGGAAGTTGGAGAGACCACTAGGTTCGATTGATACTCACCTAGAAAGGAAAAAGTTGAGTAAGGCACAATCTAACTATTTATATCATCTGAAATCATCTCATAGAATTTTCTCTGAACATGTCCATGAATCAAACTGGAGGACGCTCCGAAGTTTTAAATGATTCTAGAGAAATGAAATCCCAATGGATTATGAGAATGCACATGAGTCAATGGAAGGATCATGCGTGCATAGTGATGATATAATTCAGTTGCTCCAGAAGTAGAGCACGATGAGATCGAACCATGCTCTATATTGTTTATATTTAAACATAGAGCATATTTGGCCTACGCAATCCAGGCAGAACTTAGTTCTTTGACAAATATACAGGTATTTGGTGCGGTAGTGCTAACCGACCAAGTGTAAAGCCTGTGGGACATACATGGTTATTTGTCACAAAGTGTAGTGAGAATAATGAAATCTTAAAGTATAAAGACTCACCTTGTGGCGCGAGGTTTCTCACAAACCCCTGGATCGCTTATTGTCTTGTAGCAAACATCATGATGTTCTGCTAATTAGATTAGCTTGGCAGTTTCAGAAGGATTTGAAATGCAACTTATGGAAGTGGTTACATAATATCTCTATGGGGATCTTGATATAGAGATATTCATGAAAGTGCCAGATGGCCTTCCATTACCCAAAATCAAGTAACTCTAAACCACGGAGTGCGTTTACAGTTAAGTTGAAACGCTCACTTTACGGATTGAAGTAATCCGGACGGATGTGGTATACCCGTCTAAGTGATCATTTGATTGGGAAGGGATATAAAAATAATAAATTGTTCCCTTGCGTGTTTTGAAATGAAACAAGTTCCGGATTTGCAATTATAGTTGTCTATGTCGACGATATGAACATAGTAGGTACTTTTGACGAAGTAAGAGAAACCGTAAACTATTTGAAATTCGAAATTGAGATGAAAGATCTTGGGAAAACTCAGATGTGTCTAGAACTTGAACTAGAACATCGAGCTTGTGGAATATTACTCCATCAGTCAGCATATGTCCATAAGATATTCAGGCAATTTAAATATGGACAAGTGCACCGGCTAGCACTCCCATGATTGGTCGAACTTTAGATGTACGTAAAGATCCATCCCGTTCATAGGAAGGAGACGTAGATGTGTTGGGAGACGAATATCCCTACCTAAGTCAATAAGCGCATTATTGTACTTAATACAATGTACTCGACCAAATATCTTGTTCTCAGTGAACTTGTTAGCTAAATATAGCTCAGCGCCAACGCACCGTCATTGGAATGGTATCAAGAATATTTCTAGATACCTAAAAAGGAACCATTGACATGGGTTTGTTCTTATCCCTATGAAGATGCAAGTAGAGTTTTCTAATGAACTTGCAAATTGTATTGTACTCCCATGATTACATGTGAAAAGTATAGGACTAACGGAATTGTCCGACTCCCATGATTGCAAAACTGTAGAGACCTAAAGAACTTGTCTGCCTACGTAGGACTAAAGGAAGTGTCTACCTGTATTGGACTAAAGAAGTTGTTAAAACTCCCATGAATGTATTGTACTAAACAAGTTGTCATACATCCGGGGGAGCATCTAGTGGTAAGTTGTACTCTTTTTCCCTTCACTGAGGTTACTTTTTCCCACAGGGTTTTGTTACTCAGCAAGGTTTTTAATGAGACAACTGCAATACCAGAAGTGCAATCGAAAAGTTGTTGATTATGAAGAGACAATAATCACTTAGTCAACGAAAGTAATCAGGGGGAGACATGGTGAACTTATAAGTCATCACCTATAGTCACTTTCGAAAAGCTCATGACTAATGAAACTGTCTAGAGACTATACCCCAAACGATTTCAGGGGAGATGCCGACATCAGGGGGAGGATCCAATGATATGATGTCGACATATTTTGATTCGAAATGTAAAACTGTGTTGTACTCTTTTTCCTTTTGATCGAGATTAGTTTTTCCCACATGGTTTTGTTACTCGACAAGGTTTTTTAGAGAGAATACGACAACAACTACACTTGGCGTATATGCTGAATGTTGAAGACTTGAAGACTGGATGGATATTACTGAACTGCATCGGAATCAAAGAAATGAACACGATAGCATGTCAAGCGAAACAACTTCCAGCTAGAAGCAAGAGTGTTATTCAGCATGAGCAAAGGCGTACTTCTGGACTTATCGCGTTGTACTCGTTTCCCTTCGTCAAGGTTTTGTCCCACTGGGTTTTCCTTGTCAAGGTTTTAGCGAGGCAACATATGCGAGTCTAACTCTGTTCTAAGTATTCTTAATATTGCACCCTTTTTCCTTAGATCGGGTTTTGTCCCATTGGGTTTTCCTGGCGAGGTTTTGATGAGGCAATTGACTTAGACACAATGGTCATTGACGAGCGAGCTACATTTGAAGAAATACATTTGAAGCTAAAAGAGAAGTCACCTACCACGATCAACTCCAAAAGAGAAGCTTACCAAGACTCGAGACGTTATACTCTTTATCTTTTCAAGGTTTTGTCCCATCGGGTTTTCCTTGTCAGAGTTTTAGTGAAGCAATACATTTGAAGAACTACATTCAAAGTACTATATATGAAGCACTATGTATAAAGTTTTGTTATTGAACCGCACAAGGGGGAGTGTTATAGGGCCCACAGCCCATAGATGTGCGGTCCATATAATTACTTAGGGTTTTCCTTTCCAGTATATAAAGGAACCTATGTACACTATTACTGACTTTCCCCTCATAAGATTTTCCCTAAATAAATAATAGATAAAAGTTAGATGAAACCATCCAGAAGATAAAAAGTTAGTTAGCAGATGAATGACCATTGTACCTTAAAACTTTTAGTGAAAACAGACTAGGAAAACTCACATGATAATTTAGATTCGTTATATTCCAAGCTCAAGTAATGGTGTGCTCTATAGAAGATGGATTGCTACAGTTCACAGAAATCCCCCAAGAAATTTGTGCGGTGCTCAATTTAACTTCAGTTGTTTTATTCCTAAAATAACAAGGGAAGCTCAAGCTCAAGCTCAAGCTCAACAACATCGTACATCCAATGGTGTTGCTTTTTAAGCTTTGAATCCTTCTCAACCTGCCGATATATCAGCAATTACAAAAACACTGCATGCCGAAAGTGAGAAATATGGCTTTAGACGATTGAATGCCATGGATTATATCAGTATAGATATTAAAATAGAGAAACTGGTTTAGAGTACCGCATAAAAAGAATAAAATAGCATATGGGGAACATCAAAAGCATGGTATAGAGTCTGACTATGGCAAGTCAGAGGAAATTGGCGCATGTACACGCGCAAACAATAAATGCGTAAGGGACATGGTCTAGGGACACATATACGTACGAAAACGTTAAATGCGAATAGACATGGAGGGATGGTGAGAGAGAAGGCCTTGGTCTTAAAAGCATGTAGTAGTTAGGAAGAATGGAGAAGCATGAATATTTAAAAATGGATTCTAAACAAGATAGCAAATACCCAAAATTAAAGACAGAGACACTAGCTACACAAGCAATTCTAACTAAACATGGGATAAACAATATGGCCTCTGAGATCATCGTGCACGCGTTGACATAGGTGATGGTGGTGAATCGGGAAGCCATGAAAGGAGCTTACTCCATTAAGGGAGGTAACGGCTATTTTCTTAGAGAAGAGAGAGAAGGGAGAAAGCATGTTATTGGCTTTATGAATTGAGACGCCACCAAAACCAAACCTTAATAGTATCATAGATTCAAGGGCTTTTCATTTGACACGGAGTTGCTATAAAGTTTAGCTACGTTAAGGCAATGAAAAATAGCACACTGGATACAGAGATAGATCGAGCGGGAAGAAAGGACCTCCTTTCAATAGCTTAAAAGACTTATCTAAAATAATCCTGCCACTAAATTGAGCTTGGTTAAGCAAAGGGCGTCGACACAACTCCACGGTTTCACCATATAACCAACAACAGTTCAACTTGATCTTGCCGTGTGGCCGTAAAAATAAATTGGCGTCTCTTAGGCAACAGGGTAATAATCTGCTTGACTTAATGAGGGGTAATCGGTCATTCAATTTCAAAAAGGAGAAATTACAAGAGGCAGCTATATATAGACACCCTCTACCCTAAAGAGAGTGCCTAATAGCGAGTAGGTTGTACAAAACTACTATCTACCCAAAAGTCGAGTCGCAAAGATGAAAATGAGGAGCAATTCACCAATTTGTTACTGACCGTGCAATTCCCCAATTTGATTTAGCTAAAGGAAACTGAGTTTCTTTGGGCGGAAATGTCATTACAGTCCACCTTTAGGCATTTCCATGTAGGTCTTTTGGAACTCTCATCCTCCATGATTGATTGGTTCGTTTTGTATCAGGCTGGAGGGAATTCAGCCCCGCAGAAAAGAGTGTGCATCTGGTAAGATAGTTGAAAGAGATTGGAGTGGTTGTGCACAGGCATCTTCCAAGAGTGTGCGACCTACTTTTTCTCCCTATTGTAAACAAACAACTTGAGCAGGATGGGGACTTAACCTATTCGCCACAAGTTAGTAAAAATATTAACCAGGGACATGCTAGTTACTTCAGAGTTGCATATAAAACTGCAGATCATCCCAAGTTTTATAGCGAGGTTCAGCTCAAATAAATCCACTCAAGGTGTAATGACAATCCACTCAAAACTCAAAGGATATACCTAAGTTTTGTACTAATTTGTAAACTGAGAACATATAAGAAAGCTATTAGAGTATAAGGTCAAATGTTAACGTCAACGTCAGTTGACTGTGGTCTTGTAACGGTTGTAAAGATAGAGATTTGTGTATCTCTATAAATAGTCCTGCTATACAGGATATATCTCTGTAACGTTTTACCCCTTCACTGAATAATATCAGTTTCTGAATCTTCTCATGGTATCAGAGGGGGAAGAAACTTCATGGCTCTAACGAGTTGTTTCTTCCTTCGATCCTGACTATCACCATCTTCATCATTATTACCAATTCTTCTTCCGCTCAACCCTACCACCATCAACCTCACCACCTTTCTGCTCATCACCACCATCATCAAAATCTCATCTTCAAACCCTAAAATTAAAAACAAAATTTTCTGATTTGATTTACAAATTCCAAAATTCTGAAAACTTTGGTGGCTTTGATGTCTACTTCCGCTGTTGATTTAGAAGAATTAGGTTTGAAAAACAAGAAGAAAAACAAGAAGAAGAAGAAGAAGAAGAAGAAGAAGAAGAAGAAGAAGAAAAAAAGAAACCGATTAATTCCTCTCGATTGTTGGTACTAAGAGTTTAAGAAAGGTGCTCATAATCTTCAATTTCACTTCTCGATTCTTTGATTTGTTCCTTTTATCAATTCTTGATCCAATTTTCCGCATCTGTTTTTCAAGAAATTGAAATTACTTTTATCTTCAATGGATTCTTCCATGACCACCATCATCGTCTCTTCTGCCAATCACCACCACCATTATTAATTCTCCCCAAACCGTAACACCAAAATTAGTACCAAGTTCAATCTTCCGCTGCTACTTTGGTTAGGGATTCAAGAAATCAATTTGGGTATTTTTCTCATTCGGTGATAGATTCTGTTAATAAAGATTTCAATATCAGGAAGAAGAAGAAGAGGAAGAAAAGAAAATTTGGGTTTTGATGATTCATCGGTTTTGATAGAAATTGAAGATGAATTAGGGTTACATAGAGTAAAGTTTTGTGAAGAATTTAATGTTTATAAAGAATCGAGGTACGGTCTTCTACTCAAAGCAAAGAATTCTCACCTGAAGAGATTGTTAGCATGATTTTAGTGGAATTGATAGAAATAGCAGAAAATCAACTGGGCCGGGAAGAAGTAGTGTCCGATGCTGTGATTTGCGTTCCTTCTTTAATAATTCTCAGAAAATAGCTACTGTGGATGCAGCAAGAATGGCTGGAGTTAATGTCTTGCGGCTCATCAGTGAGACTTCTGCGACTGCATTAGCTTATAGATGGTCTGACGAATCATGTTGCAAGAAACGCCAAGAAGAGCATTCTTCAAAATCAAGAAGTGATCTGATGAAGAAAGAAGAAGATGTATTGGTTTTCGACATCGGTAGCGGATCATTGAGTGTTTCGGTGATCAAGATCAAACCAGGATGGAAAGAGTTCGAGGTGAAAGCTGTCACAGGCGATACACATCTTGGTGGAAATGATATGGATGCAGCATTAGCTGCTTACTGTGTACAAGAATTCACGAAATTCCATCCCAGTCGGCAACAACCTGAAGAAATTGTTATAAGCAACAAAAGTAGAAACACATTAAGATCTGAATGTGAATTAGCTAGAATGGTGCTATGTTCTCCTGATAATAAGCTTGCACGAACAACAATCAACGTCAGATCTGTGAGATTTGTGTAAGGTAAAAGAGTTCTGTGAGTTTGAAAAACCAAGGTCAGTTGTTGCTCACGGAGCAACAATTCTAGCAGCAAGTTTGAGTGGTGCAGCTGTAGATGGTCTCCAGGTTTCAGAAATTACACCCTTCAGTATAGGAGTGTAGAGTGCAGATAACAACAATTTTGATTTTGCATTTCAGCAACAACAATTCAACAGCAGCAACATCATTGTTTTCTTCAATGACAACAGCAGCATCAATTTCAACAACTTAACATCAGCAACATCTTCATCAACAACTAAACAGCAGAAGTATTAGGTAATGTCAACAACCTTTTATGGGTTAATTTCCCATTTTTCAAGTTTCAATTTTTTGATCTTGAACAAAACTGGTATAATATCTTTTGTAAAAACAACCAGTAGTTGTATGATTTGTTCCTTCAAAACAATCATATCAACAACCTATTTTCAGATTTGGTGTATAATTTTTTGTAACAACATAGCCACTTCTAAACAACAATTTGAGCCTCTTAACCAACAGAGGACAACAACATTTTGAGCCTCTTAACCAACAGAGGACAACAACTTTTCATTACCTATTGTTCTACTATATGCTGTGCAATTTAGTTGATGATGCTGCTGAAAATACTGATACTTCAACAACTAAATATTGAGCTGTTATCAACTGTTGCTACTGTATTTGAAGACTGTTGCTTATTCTAAGTGTTACATTCCCAATTGGAGTGACATCTACTGTTGTGTGTCAAAGTGCATTTTCAACTACACCACCTACTCCACCAACTATACATCAACTACTGCTTCTTCTACTAATAGTGCTGATAAGACTTCATCAACTTCTACATCAACTTTTGCATCTGTTTTGATGTTGTACTCCAACAACTACTAGGTGTTCAGACTTCATCAACATCCTTCTCAACTTCTGCTAAGAGAACAACAATGGAGAGTCACTGACTTTGCTTTTTGGTAGGGCTGATCAATACTACTGTAATACTTGGACATAGTTTCTTTACTGTTTTTCATTTCTTTGCATTGGTTGCTCTTTGTTTTTTTTTCTTTCCTTGTGTGTTCAAATCAATACTGACTGTCCAGTATAGATTTGAGGGGGAATATTAGAGTATAAGGTCAAATGTTAACGTCAACGTCAGTTGACTGTGGTCTTGTAACGGTTGTAAAGATAGAGATTTGTGTATCTCTATAAATAGTCCTGCTATACAGGATATATCTCTGTAACGTTTTACCCCTTCACTGAATAATATCAGTTTCTGAATCTTCTCAAAAGCATCTTGTCTACTGAAACATGTCATATTGGTCCGAAATGCTTAAAATACATTCTACATTTCTTAAATCTTCAAATACAAATAAACTAAAATCCTCTCTCTTTCTCTTAGGAAAAAAAGGACTAAAATCCACTCATCTTACCTCAAAAAGATAAGCATGCATCAGGTGAACCAAGATAAGTCTGTTGGTCATGTAGCGTACTTTCCACTCTTAGAAACAAAAACCACAATGGTTTTCCTAAAATGCAACGCCTCCACTTCCCTAATGCACCTTCTGTTTTGAAATGCCCCCATAGCGTTTTTGAAGCATCTGTCAAAATGGAAATATATCATTCGGTAAGGACCCGATAAATAAATAATAGCTTGAGTGACATCAATAGATTTACAAAAGCAGTAGCAAGTTCTACTGTGGAGCAGAGATGACAGAACGTCAGGGTCACAGGAATTCTATCGCTGGCACGTTGAAGACGGAGGATCGATCAGGATAAGGAATCACAAATGGATCCCCACTCAGATAAACCTACTAGTGATATACTATGCCAAACCGGTTCGCAGCTAACTGATACAGACACAACAAGCCAGGATATTCTTATAATTACCTATTGGTTTGAACCAGCAGATGTTCCACAAATATTGGCCATTTCTTTTCATGTCAATAAAGATAAATTAAGATTGCCTTTGACTACAGTTGGGGGAGTACACGGTGAAAACACCTTATAACTTTCTCTAAGCAACAATCAAGCTTGAATCCGGCTGCTCATTCAGAATTTTCCTTGGCTTAAACTTAGAAAGTGAAGATTTCACCAATAATGTGTACAGTATGTCAGGGCTTTGATTAAGTAGAACTAGTATAGACGCACGCGCTACGCGTCTGCTTTGCAGTTTTGTTCTATAAACTGGAACCAATAAAAAATAGGCGGGACGGAGAAGTTGAAGATGGCAACGAAGAAAAATGAGAACTGAGATCTAAAAATGATTTCTATGATAACGAAGGAATGATAAGGAAGGAATGGTTACATATTTGCCCTTTTTTTTCTAAAATCTACGGTACACTGAGGGAGTATTAAAGTCATTTCGTCGTTTGAGATTTTTTTCCTCTG
>JAJJMA010086121.1:0-20402 GCA_023529015.1 Papaver nudicaule
TCCATGGATGGATGGCCCATCCTACTATAGCCCACGGCCATCCCCTTGCTTTCCCCTAGCTATAATATCTCCCTCCTAGCCTTGGTCTTGCTCACGCCATCCCTAGATCACGGTCTTGCCCACGGCCATGCTTAGCTTAATTCATGGGGGGCCCTATGGCCGTCCCTAGCTTAATTCATGGGGCCCCTATGGCCGTACCTAGCTTAGTTTATGGGGGCCCTATAGCCGTCCCTAGCTTAGTTCATGGGGGCCTCACGGCCATCCCTAGCCAAGATCATGGAGGCCTCACGGCCATGCCTAGCTTAATTCGTGGAGGCCTTATGGCCATCCCTAGCTCACGCTCATGGAGGCCCACGACCATCCTTTGCCTTCCTAGAGCTAAAATATCTCTTCCCCTAGCTTGGTCTTGGTCGTGGCTCATGCCACGGCCCTATACTTTCGGGCTTTTAGCCGTGATCCATATCGTGGCCTCCCTTTTGTTGATAGCGCAACTCTTATTGTAGACCCCACTTTTATCACTCACCATAGATTAAGGGTCCCACTTATTCATTCTTGAGTTGCCTATACTTATGGATCCCGCTGATCCAAGTCCTAGATGATTAAGGGCTTTATTGAATCCATGATATTCTAGTTTCCTAATCAAATTCGGAAATCTGGCAGATTACGAATTGCCTCAAATGATGATTTTTACAGCCCAATCCGTGAATAATTAGGAGAAGCTTCCTTCACGAAAGTTTCTCCTCTGTGAGTTCCCCATAACATACTAAAATTTCGTTATTTTAGCGAATATAGGCTGGCCTGGGTGATTTTTGGAATGGATGACGTGCAAACTGTCCAAAAATCTTAATATGACGTAATGTTATGGTCCATCCTCATAAATCCTATTTATAACTTTCTAATAAGGTTATTATGCTATGCAACATGGCTTATTATTATTCATGTGGCCTATCTTTAGGTCTTGAATTGGAAATACTCATGCATTCATGGTTGAAGCTACGCTATGTTAGCATCACTCGTCTGTTTTCCTGATTATAGACTTGCTTCTATAATCAGTGTTACAATTCTTAATCGTGACTCATGGCTATGACTTATATTATTTTGGACATTCATATGTCTCTATTACTCAGAGAATTGGTGCATTATCGAAAGTCGTATTTACTTGACTATTGCCACAGAGAGTCGCTGAAATCCTCTCAGTCTAATTGGCGATTGCATAGCTCAATCCTTAGACTTCTCTCATTGGTTTAAATGGCAATTGCTCGGCTCAATCCTTAGACCAAACTCAAAAGAGATACACAAGCTTATCGCTTAAATCTCTATTTTTATGCAAAGTCCTGAGTTTACCAGTAATTGGTACGACTTGCACTTAGTCAGCTTTGACTTAACGAATAATTCGATACTTAACAAATCTTACGAGAATCAAGTAAGTTACATGGGGGGATATTCTTTAGGGTTTTGGTTTGGCGGTCTATGGCACGTGTGATTGCAATGGCTCAATCACTCAACGGGAAAGAAACTAAGTCGTGTGAACGTTGCTGAAAAGAGGGGATGAGAAAGTGGGTTGTTATTCTTCCCTAATATTAGGCGCAAGACTTGCCCCGCTTACTCCACACTCCCACTCTTCCACTTCTTACGAGATCAGTTGGAATTCTATTGCTATAAATAGGTCACTCGACCAGTTGGAAAGACGGTTCAACAGAACAACAAGAACAAACAAGTTCAACAGTTCAATTCAGTGCAAGTCCAATCAATCTATCTCATCGATAATTAATTACTCTTCTCATTCAGCATTCAATATCTAGTGAGAACTGAATATCCATTCTTTTAGCAATTTTAATCACAACATCACATAAATCATAGCAATTCTCTGATCTCATCTTTCTCTGCTTCCCTCCCTAAACCAACCCTATTTCCTCTTCTTGTAACTGAAGCAATACTCGAACGGCCATTTCTTGGTCTAGGCGAGTCTTGTTCGATCTTGACCTCTCGAATACCATTACAATCTCATATTACATCATTACACTTCACACTTTACCCCTCAGATTCTCTTTATTGTTTTACACCTAAAACATTTGGCGACCACTGATGAGTGCCGAACTCACACAAAAATATATTCCTTACTTCTCTAACACTAAATAATAGTATAGGTAAGAAGGTTCGTTCCTGAGGGAGAGAGCTAAGTTGTTGACCTAATTTTCTGAATGAATGCAAGATAATGAAACAAGTATGGGATGAGAATGGTTGAGGAATCAATATCCACTATTTAATATGAATCAGTTTAATCACACAAGTGCAATCTTCTTCAAAATACGTTTATTAACAACCCTAGACAAGTTATAAGTTCAACTAGTCTATATGGACTCCAAAATAATTTCGCAGAATAAGTTCTCTACAAAATCCTAGCCAATTAGGCCACTTTGAATAAGTTCTCAAAGTGTAACGTAATTAACCGGTAAAATCTGTGAGTCGGATTGATCCTAACCACATGTTCACAAGTTCGACATGTTAACTTAGGGTTATCATCTACACACTATTGTCCACGGAATCCCTCCGCAACGTTAATGTTATGCTACTTGTGATAAATCACCTCAACAATTACGGATTGAGGTTCAATAATCTAGCATTAGTATTACTAGCAATCCATTCAATGTGCACTTAAATATCATGCAAGCAATCCATGGTCATAAACATAGTAGAAGACAAACAATAACACAATAATTAAAAGAAAGAGTTACTTGCATAAAGACTCAAATCAAAATAGTTTCAAAATCATCCTAAACCAAACAAGTATTTAGCTACAAAAAGAAATCATGTTCTCAACAATAAATTCAAAAGAGGAGTTCAAAGTGGAGAAAACAAATCCAATTGTGACTGGTGGTAGTGTAGAGAACAACTCCTCAAGCTCCTAGTGGTGGTGGATGGCACGAACTGATGGTGGTGGAAAGATGGTGGTGACGTGGTGGTGGAACTGCTGTTGGTGATGGAAACGTCGTGGAACTCGAGTTGGTGCTGCGGTATGAGACAGGGATGGTGCTGAACTCCTCCTTGCTGCTGCGGTAGTGGATGTATGGCCTGGTGGTGATGTGCATATGATGATGGACTGTGGTGATGGTGGAAGCAAGCAAATCAGGGTTCAGGTGGTGGAACTGAGTTATTGCTGCTGCTGGTGTTGGTGTATGCAGGTGGAGATGCAACTGGTGGATGTATACAAGGATGATGATGGTATGCAGATGGTGATGAGATATGCAAGTGCAAGTGATAGTGGTGGCTGGAACTGGAGAGGAGAGGAGAGGAGAGGAGAGGAGCAGAGCTCCTCTCTGTTGGAGACGGTGTTTTCTGGTGTGCAGTCGTGAGATGGTATGAGATATATCTCTATTCTGTGCCCTAGTTCCTCCTTTTATAGCTTCAACTGCCGACTTGAAACCTCATCTTGAATCCCGCAGCAACTCAGTTTCCTGCTCTCAAACAAACTCTCCAAAAATTTCCATATTTCAGCCATTCCCAACCTAAATTAACGGCAGATAATCCAACTCCCTTGCTGTTTTCTCGCATGTAAGCTCTTTCCTAAACCCAACCAAGTCTGCCGTGCCTTCTTAACTTACAGTCCTCTCTTACAGACTCACCAGAACATGCCCAAAACCTTCTACAATCTTTCTCAAATATCGGACCCAAAACTGCTGCCAAAACTCCTGAAATCTCTCCTACACCCTTGGCATACTGCCATCAGAACCCGTGCAAACAACTTTTACAGACACCACACCATCAGCTCACCAAAGTCACAGCACAGTTACACAGCAGCACTGGTTCAGCAACTCCACAGACCTGCGAGAATTCTGACCCGCACCCTAGCAAAACCACACCTAAAACCATGCCTGAACCTCACTCTCCTGGCTGCCTTAACTGTTCTAGGTCTTAACCATGGCCTTCTTATCAATTAGCTATCCTAAACCTCCATAAAGGTTCACCTGAACCATGTTAACAGCCGGCAAACGTAGCCCAGCACAAGCAGTCGTGACTGAGCTTGAAACTGTGACTCAGGATTTCTGTCGAACACCTGACATGCGCTTTGCTGAATGCACAAATGTGGAGTCTCCTTTGTTTTCTAAGCTTTCCCATAACTCCATCCCTGCAATATAGCACATTCAAACACACACACAGTTCACATTCAATTCATAATCTTCATTCATTTCTCTAGAAACACTCCTTAAACCCAGTTATCCATAGACGACAATGGCAGTAGTCTGTGCTTCTTTCTGTTGTTTTGTTGACAAACTTGAACCTCAGACTTCATTTCAGACTTGAACCCACATTCAGTTATCTTATTCTCTTTGATTTCATGTCTGAATCCCTGAAACCATCACTGATTTGAACCTTGGCTAGGACCAGCAGTGACTCTGTTCTTCCCTGTACGTCTGGTTTGCATACTGACCCCAAAAACAACTCTTCCGCCTATTCGAACCACATTAGACCTTGCTCTTCCATACCCAGCCACACGAACTGATGGTTAACCCTTGGACCCTGCTCTATTCTGCTCTGCTTCTGCTGTCCTACGCAAAACAGATCTGAAGAAAGAAGAGAAAAACTCGTTTCTGATTTCATTAGGATAAGGGTTACCCCTTAGCGGTTCCCTCTGGTTGGCGATAACCCGGTGCTTTCAGTACTGTGGTGCCTCTGGACTGTGTTTGGCTGCGCTGAGTAGATTTGGTCCGGTGCTCTAGTAATTCCAATCAGTTGTTTCAAATCCTTTGTCTGCCCCTTAGTAATTCTTTGTTTTGCGACACCATTGAGCTTGTATCCTTCTTGTGGTCAAAGACCACCAACTCCATATAACTCCAAGTTGTGAATTGAGTCGTTTTTGCTTCATTTTATGTATCATGATTTAAATGTACCTGCAAAATAGAAAACAACGTTAAATAACCAATTTATGAGGCGTAAGCTAGACATAAGTGTATGAATAAGGTACTCTTGAATAGGTGTTTTAGGCACCTAACAACCACAGTGGGAGGTCATTATCTCGGTTGTAAGAAAAGATGGTTGAAACTAGGAGGCAGAGTTCAGAGAACACGAATTCTCCAAATATCACCAGTGGTCCCGCTACTTCATCTGTTACAAGTGGGGCCACCAACACCCAAACAAGAGGCTTCACCAGCCTTGCTGGGCCTACCACCCAAAACGTGAATCCCATCACGTCTCAGAGCCCAAATTTCACGGTTGCCTCAACTCATGTGGGGTCCACCTCATTCCCATCCTCTATGGACGTCCATCCTGGGTCTACCTCATCCTTACCCTCTACTATCACGTCCGCTCTCTCTCATATTGTGGGGACCACCACTACTACCACCTCCCCGTCCCCAACTCCTTATACTCTTATCTCAAGCCGCACAGAAGCTTTTCTCTTTGGGCTCCGCACTGGAGAAACAAGGAGTATTGAGGGCTCACCTAGCATAGCGGATCTCATGAAAACTCAACAAGATCTGGCCCTAAGTCAGAATAGCATGGTGAAGACCCAATTAGAGTTGCTGACTTGTTTGAGGAGTCTCTCAGAAAAGTTGACGCCACCAACAAATCCAGGGCTAACTCGTGTGGAACTCCCTGTTAACATCAACAGGATGGGTCCCTCTCCAATTCACGTTATCTATGATGATCAGGATACTCATGTCCACACCACATGTGGACCAAGCACGGGTTCTCAACACAACTTCGTCACTCGTGAAGATTTACAGAATCTCCTACAAGCTCAGAGCGTGGAAAATTCAGATTTGTTTCATCATCATCAACCTCCATATCCAATTAAAGTTCAACGTGAATCACTTCCTGAAGGATATGTCACACCTTCATTCTCAATGTATAATGGTATTGGGAATGCTCGAGAACATATATCTCGCTTCTAGAATCATTGGGAATACATGAAAGAAACCAAACTTTATGTCCCAAAGAATTCTCGAAATCTCTGACGGGAAAGGCATACACTTGGTATAATAATCTAGCTCCCAACAGTATTCTCAGCTGGAGCCAGATGGTTAATGCTTTCCTCAAGAAGTACTTCTTTGTGTCTGAGCAACTCACTCTCTCTGATTTGGGAAGAGTTTATCAGCGAAACAATGAACATCCAGATGATTATGTGACAAGGTTCAGAACTCGTGCTGTGGATTGCAAAGATCCAAACGTGACAGAGTTGCAGTTAGTGGAGTTTTGCATTAATGGAATGATACCGGTATATCGAGCCTTATTAGAGAATCTGGAAATTAACAATTTCACCAAGCTCCATAAGTCTGCCAAACGATCCGCCACTACTGCACCTGCGTTACTAGAAAGGCCCAGGCCTGTAAAGGTTGAAGAAAGTCGTGGTGAGACACGTGCCAGCAAGCGACTCGTCAACAAGCAATATAGCTCTCTTCCTTCAGTTCATGCTGTCACTGAAGGTGTTAAGAGGAAGGCACCTACTCCTGAGGGCCCACAACTGAAACGTGCGGCCCCAACTTAATCTCAGGCTCTTGTGCGGGTCCCAGCTAATACTCCTGCACCAAAAGCACCACGACAACAGAGGGAATTTCCTAAAATTCCTGATTTCCCTTGTACCATGGATGAAGTGACAGAGCTCCTGGAAACGTGGATTCAAGATGGTGCTATCAAGTTACCTCCTGTACGGAGAGAGCCTACAACACAAGAAATGATTGATCCCAAGTATTGTCATTTTCATAGATTCGTTAATCATCCCACCAGCGAGTGTCATCGACTCAAGCAAATATTCAATGAAAAGATTGAATCAGGGGAGTTGAACTTGGGGACTGAAGGTGTGCATAAGAATCCACTTCCTCAGCATCAACCTCAACGTCAACATCAACCCAACATTCGAAATTTCACTATCTCCAGAGAATCTGTCAAGCAAATTGCTAATTATTTGATGGAGAATTTATGCGAGCTCTTGCATTTTTCTAAGAGCCAGCGAAGATTTCGCCGCCTTCAACTGGATTGCTAGCGGCAAAGAAATACCTGTACCTGAAAAACATGAAGAAGCTCAGCCAAAACCTGATGAAGTTACACCAGAGATGATGGCAGGAGGGAAGCGTGTCCCAATACCACTTATCTCCGCTCGTCTCAAAGGTACACATTTCAAGAAAGTTCAAATTGATGCTGGTGTCATGGTTAACTTGATTCCAATCAAAACACCTCAAGCAATTGGGATTTCCAGACGG
Source organism: Papaver nudicaule (assembly GCA_023529015.1). Taxonomy (NCBI): domain Eukaryota; kingdom Viridiplantae; phylum Streptophyta; class Magnoliopsida; order Ranunculales; family Papaveraceae; genus Papaver; species Papaver nudicaule. The sequence goes on from JAJJMA010086121.1 coordinate 7,197, forward strand.
GATGTCATCTACTATCCCACAGTGACAAAAGATTCAAAAGGAAATCTCCAAGATATATATGGTCATGTTACTTTGGATCTGAAGGTGGACTCTGCTCGCACCAAAGCCAAGTTCCATGTAATCAAAGAGGATGAGGAGCATGATATGATTTTGGGGCGTCCCTAGCTCCATGGGAAGAGATTTGTGCCTACGATCTCACCAGTAATCATCAAGGGCCAAGAGTTCATGTTTGACCAAGAAAGCTGCAACGTGGGGAAGCTGGAGTACCATGTGGGGTCCGAAACTCTGGTGATATTCAAAGAGGTACGTGAAAGTGATTTGAAATACTTTATTCAGAATTATTTAGCTAATGGGAATCCTATCCACCATGTCCCTACACAAACACTGGATAATTCTCTGACATGGGGACTTGATTGCATCAAGTCTATCAAACCCTCTGAGATACCTCGTGAGGAAGTCAAGGCCAAGGGCAGAAAAGTGGGCCCAGATAAAACAACGGTCGTATAGGCGAAAGACACCTGAGATGTCATGGGTGCCTAAGACTTTTCAAGAATGGGATAAGGTTATGCGGCGCACTAATCGAAAATGAGCTATTATTTCGAGGTCTACACCAAACTGGGAGGGACCTTATGTTATATCTCGAGTCATGCCTAATGCACAATACATGAGAGGCTCTCAAACATGGTGATCAATGGCAAATGGCTCAAGAAGATATGAAGATTCACTAAAGTTTATTTTCCAATTCCTTCAAAAGAAAAGTGCAAGCAATATCTTGCCTTTCAGCAATTTAATTCAAAATTCAAATTCAAAACCTATGAGTTCGAAACCATCAATTCCTACAAACCCTTTGTTCATAAAACCAAATAAAAGCAAAATAAAATTCTACTTAGAAAATGTTTTCTCATGAAACTCTTCAGAATCAACCATCTAGTGAAGATTTTGCTCCTTCATCAGCTGCTTTCTTTATTAGAGCAATATCAGCAGCCTTCTTCTTCACCTCTTCAGCCAACTTACGGAGTTCTTCAGTTTTAGCAGCATAATTTCTCTCTTCTTGTTTCACCAAATCATGGGTGAATCTGCCAACAGCAGCACGCCTTGTTCGGACATATTTGATTCTCGCCTGAAGCCATGACAAGTTGAGTTTGAAGATTTCCAGTGAAGCGATCAGCTCTTCTGGTTCATCTAATGCCTCATTAGTCACATCTTTCAATGGGGTGGCGTTCATCTTCGAGATTAACCTCATAAGGTCATTCTCAATACCTATGAGTGTATGGAAGTGAATACTCTATCCAGCATTAACAAAATGACTGTAGCGATTCCATATCCTATCATGGAGTGGGACGTGTTCCTTTGGAACATTAAATCCTCCCACTAGCTCATGATCAGGGAGGGTCACTTTGTGAAGTGGGTCATACATCACACCAGCACGGGGAAATTCTTGGAGGGCCCAAGTAGTTGGAGCATCTACATCAACAATGTCAGTTGTTTTTACCTGCAAAAACAATGTACCGTCTCTGGGTACTTTCGTAGTGCTCGGAGATCAAAGTCGAACAAGACAAGCCTAAACCAAGAAAATGGCCGTTCCCGTCTTGCTTCGGTCACAGAGAGGATAGAGGTTGGTCTAGGGAGGGAAACAACGAAGAAACTTGAGATCAGGTTGAGGATGTGTTTTGGGTGTAAGAGTTCAAGATCTCCGTCGTGAAGTCGACTAGAAATCTCCAAGGCTAGAAACGTGTTTGGATTCTCAGGTGTGTTTTCTCTGAGGCTCTGATGTTGTTGTTTCTGTTTCTGTGTTCTAGCCGTTCTGAACGTTCTGCCTTGGAAGATAGGGGAAGCCTCTATTTATAGTTTTGAACTCACCCTGATCTCTCGACAGAGATGGTGGAAGTCGTGGAAGAGTGGGGGAGTGGAGGACATGAGTTGGTTTCTGCAACTGCCTGAGTCGTGTAGAACATGCCCACTCGCGCCATCTTCTCGTAACTGTCCACTATCTCCATCAGTTTCTTTCAACTGTCGTAGACCGCCAGACCAATACCCCTAAAGTTATCCCCCCGTGTGATGTTTTGATGTCTCGAGTGAGTGATACGCGGATATTGCGTAGTTGAGTTGAGTAGAGTAGAGTTGTATGACTAATTGTCGTGACCAACATGAGCGTAGTGCCTCCGAGTGGCCTTGGCTATTGGCCAAGGCCATAAGTGTTTAGCGCCATAGCCCAGGAGGCTATGGCCAAGGCCAATTTTGAACGAGCTTTATGGTTGTTATGTTATGGTGGCGCCATGGCTCATGGCGCCATGGCCTTGGCCTTTGGCCAAGGCCAACCTGTTGAGGCGCCATGGATTATGGTGCCAAGGCCTACTTGTTGTGGCGCCACGGCCTTGGCCTATGGCCAAGGCCAGACTGTTTGCGGCTATATTCCTCGTCACGGTCTTGGCCTTTGGCCAAGGCTAAGTAGGTTCGTGGCGCCTTGCGCCATGGCCTTGGCCTCTTGGCCAAGGCTGATTTTCGTGGATCCATGGTGTCTCATGGTTTGTGGTGCCATGCTATGTGGCGTTATGGCTTTGGCATCTGGCCAAGTCTTGACTTTGGGGCAACATGTGCCTTAGTCGTGGTGTGAGTGCTTATGCTACATCACACTTAAAGTCATGGCGTGTTTATCCATGTTAGGCTAGACCATCCTGAACTTGGGATTAGATCCGCTTAAGCCTGTTTAGGCTGATGTATGCCTCTCAGAGAGCTCTGGACCGTCCTGGAGCTTCAATATTTCCGAGGTTCGCATCAGGACTCGTATGTTGAGTCGTATTAAGAGGAAATCCATGAGGATACGTCTCTGTTGATTCTTCACCGTGTACCATTAAGCGACCTGGCTCTGAGCAGATCAATGGGTTTAATATGTTGGTGAGATTATCAGTACTGCTCTATGATATTACCCTCCCCACCGGAGTTATAAGAGAGAGCTCATAGAGAGTTTATTCAGCTCATGGAATGGGTTGCACTCTGAGCTATAGAGATGAGCCTGAATAGGCGATTGCCTTTAATAAGACATGGTTTCGAGAGTATTTTGACAATCTTGTCCCTCTCTCATTTTTCACCATCTACATCAGTATTCTCATAGACTTGTGTTCCGCTACCGACAAACTGAAAGAAATTAAAAACAAGCAGGAGTTTAATAATATGTTTCAAGCTATATGATGAAAGCTTAGCATGAGAAGATGATTGAGTTTACCTTGACAGGGGAAAGATTCTCATCAGCAACATCGTCAAAATCCTTACTGAGGTTTTGACCATCACTGATCTTTTTACCGACGAAGTAACTATCTTCAATCTCTTTGTTACCACCAGAAGGCTGCAAGAGCAAACAAGGTGAGAATAAAATACTGGAATATTTTACTTTAAATTAAAAGAGTTGTCAAAAGTAACCTGTGTAGCATCAAGTGTTACGGAGGATTTGGGTCCTGTTGTTTCTCCACTTTTATTTCGCTCCGTAGTCGTGCCATTCGGAGTTGCTCCACCGAAGAGTGAGCTTAGCCCAAGGGAGTGAATGAAGCATTCTCAAAGTCTGGATCAGGTCCATCCTACATCAAATAAGTAAGAAAACGTCATCAAAAGAAAGTATTACAATAAGTTCACGACGTTTTCTAAAGAAGGAATTTTCTGATGTCTGAAATATTACGAATTACTGAAAAAACTCAAAATCTGTACAAATCCGTAAGGAATTTGGAAATGTTTTCTTCACGAAATTTGTTCGTATGGATGTTTTCTATCACGTGCTAAAAGGTCTTAATTTTTGAAGAAATCTACTGGCCGGAATGATTTTTCTACTGAACAGCGTGCAGTCTGCAATATTTCTGGACGTTGCGCCAACTTTTGACACATAAAATAACGAGCAAAAATGCATCAAATTCAGATTTTCTTTTTCGAGGTGAGAGCTGCTGAAGTCCTTTTTCTAAATTGGGGCCAACCATCGAAATCCTCCATCGGATGAGGATTTTATAGCCATTCTCGTAACGTGACTCGAAACAGGAAAATCTGACGGGATTTTTTACTTTTCTACTAAAAGTGAAAATAAAAGTGAAAATATAGTTAGCGGGATGAAGTCTTACCTTTACCCAATCCTTTGCAAGTTGATTGGGGACTTGATAAGCACATGAAGGAGCCGCCATGGAGCTGTTCTTAGCTTGGAAGAGTGATGATTCTCCTGAAAGATGACTACCAAAAGATATAGACGTCTGTGTTGCAGAACTGGCGAACTTCGGGCTAGGTGACGAATGTTGCTGCACAAGAGGCATGAATGAGATGTCAAAATCACCATAAATCAAGCTTATGCAAGTATTCAAAGATGCAAGGTAATTACCAGATCATTCATATCTCCTATTTTACGCTTAAGAGTGGAATATTTAAGCAAAGTGTATGGTGCCAAGTCGTCTTTGGAGGGAACTGTGCATACTTCTGAAAAAGCAGGGGTACCGAAATACAACCAACTTTTCGTTTGGGCTCGTGAGACTTATGGTCAGATCTGGACGATCGTAAGAATCTGAGCAAACTTTAAAGTTGGTGTATCACAACTTTTAAAGTGATTCTACTCATTCTTGATACGAAGCTTGATCTCAGTTTTAATTACTCCCCCTTACTTGATACTTTGTGAAAAGCACAACAAGTAAGCACATGATGTTCTCCCCATAATGCAACCACAAGAAGTAAGAACCATATGTATTCTCCCCCTATTTGTCACAAAAATATGACAAAGTAGTTTGAGACTAGGGTTTCATACACCTATAATAACATGTGAAGCCAAGTACTTGCATATCAAGTTTAAAGATGGTATACTTAGGTAATCTGAACAACAAGATTCCCGAGTTCTCACCTTATGGAGAAATATAGATACACTTTCTCCCAATATTCCACATCCACGCTCCCCAAAAAGATTTGTTATTAAGCGCAAGTTCAAGATAAGAAGTCTCCCCCGTGTGGTGTCATTCATTAAAGAACAACTGACAAAGACTAACATGGACAAGAACAATTGAATGTTTTTGCTTTGTTAATAATCTCTTTTCCTTAGCCAATTTTTCTTGGAAAAAGAGTTTATGATTCCGAGTTTGGAAAACTTCTAGAAATCATACAACCAAAAGTTTCTTAATCGTGAGAAAAAGTATAACTTTTGTAAATACACATAGCTTTACGTCACTACCGAAGCAATGGAAAAAGCTATGTATTGCAATAAGATTGAGGTAGACAAATCAAGTATTGCAATCATCATTAATAACATCTAAAAAGAACTTTTATTAATGAAATAAAGTAGTACATGCTTGAAAAACTCTAAAAAGCATGAAAAGGCAAACTACTTAACAAATTTAGTTTATATTCCTTAGGCAAAAGTAAGAACAAGTTCTCACAAGGAATCAACTAATCTTGCCTACTAAGAAAGAACTATAAGATAACTATGAAAGACTGTCTTTAAGTAGATTTGCTCATGGAAGACTTGTCTTTTGTTTCCTTTGCATCATTGAAAACAATCTTTTTGCCATTGACAAGTTCCCTTAGTTGTGCTTTCATGAGCATAATCTCAATCAACACTCCTTCCATCTGGTGACCAAGCAAATCACAGTCTTTCATGTTTTTCTTATGCTGAGGAAAAAATTCTCTGCACCACTTGATAACATCATATAAGACATCACCATTTTCCATATCAGCTTCTTCCAAATCTTGATAGTGGTAGGCAAAGTAGCAAGAAACCTTAGCATGCCTTCCTTTGATCTTAGGAGGAGTAAGGTCTTCATCAACCAGAATTCTCTTCTTCCCACTTCCTGTCATGCTGTCCTTCCTCATAGTTAGAGTAAGTACGCAAGAAAACACTTGAATGATATAATCTATCAAGTGTTTGGGTATTTATAAGGAAATACCAGGAAGGATTAACTCAAATAATGCATACCCAGAGTCCCATTAGGTTTGCATTCTAGAATTTGAGTAAATCGAAAACAGAGTTTTAGTTTTCGTAAAGAGAAAATGATGCCAGCTGGTTAATGAGTGTTGCTTTCCAGAGTTTCACGTACATAAAACACTTTCACACGGTTCGCGAACTGGTTCGCAAACTGATAGGTCCGTAGTGTTTTTTACTGTGTACGTATCTCAGTAGTTTTTCTCAATGGCAATAGAGTTTTTGCCAATGGGTACTGTATAATTCAGGATCTTAATCCTGTGATAAAGCGTTCCTTATTTCCAGTACACAAATAAGGAAGCTTGTTTGACACTAGATTTTAGTCACTTGGTGAGTTTCTGGAGACTCACCAGTTTTCCGCCATCGTCTAGACTTGGATGACGTTCCCTTGGAGTTATCATAGAAGTTACTGTCGTCATGATATGACCCAGTGTGGGAGGAACTTCTAGACTTCTTTTGGGAGTGATTTTGCTTAGCAAAATCAGACAACACCTTGTGTAACTCCTCTTGAGTGACCAATCGATTGGGATGAAATTGGTTTCTTAAAGAAGTGGTTGTCTTGTTTGGAGACTTACTGCGTGAGACTGAAGAGATTCTCTTATCCCACGATTGATCATTATGTCTCCGTTTTTCAGTAATAGTTTTGCCATTCTTCATGGGTGAAGATGATCTCTTGTAGGCTTTATTTCTAGGGATCACCCGTGGATTAGGCCTGTAGAGTTCAGACACGTTTTTTAACACAAGGTTTAACGTGTGTTGCAGTTGATCAATCTGCTTTTCCTTCTTCTGACTATTACAGTTTCTTTGGTGGTGTGCTTTCTTTTTACAGATCGACATGTATTTTCATATCTTTTACCACCATTCTGCTTATCACTATCATTACCCGAGGAATCAGATAATGTAGTCACTACATTCGTGGTGACTGAAGGTTTTGCCTTCTTTTTATTAGTGACTTTAGCAGATACAATGACTCTTTCTGATGCAGATGTGATAGGTGGAGTGTACGGTTTTTTCACATCGCTTCTTGAAGTCGTTTCTGATTTACTATGGATTTGGGACAAGTCCATAAGTTTCAGATTTTCTTCTTCAAGAGTTTTGCATCTTTCTTGAGCATTGGCTAAGTGATCTTCTACATTCCTCTTGCTGATCAGAATGTTTTCAATCTCCAAATCGTGTTTTTCCGCAACTTGTTTTTCACGATTTTGACTCAAAGTAAGAGCAGTTTCTAGGCAAGAAATCTTCTCTTTAGACTCTCTGAGTTCTTGAACAACAATTTCCAATTTCTGGAGTTGTTGTTCTAGGAGTTCTGAAAGTGAGCATTCCCGAGTGTATGCATCATGGAGATCACTTAGACTTTGAACATATTTCTCTCCCAGGGATATGTATTCCTCTGTTTGTTCAATCTTGAGATTTCTGGATGAAGGATCATTCTGGATTACTGCACTTTGGAGTTTACCAGAATTTATTCCAACCTGTTGCGAGACAGGTAGAGTGGATGCCTTTGGAGTAGACAATCCCAATGACTTTGAGTAGTCAAAGCCTGATCCCTTCATTTTGACTTTATTTCACGAACCGAGATAAACACAGACAGTTACGTCTTTAATGTGTTCACCTGCTCTGATACCAATTGAAAAAGGAGGGGTACCGAAATACGACCAACTTTTCGTTTGGGCTCGTGAGTCTTATGGTTAGGTTTGGACGATCTCAAAAATCAATATCCAAACCTAGATAACCGAAGTTGTGATCTAGGGATCAACTCAACAAAGACGAATCTTTGGAGTAAACTCAACGGTTATGGATAACGTACTTCTTGTGTTTGCTTTTAATAATATGTCAGAGTTTATATAATTGCGGAAAGGAAAAGCACACAAGACACCAGAACGTTTTTTCAACGAGGAAACTGCCTTGCAGAAAAACCTCGGGACCTCGTCCAGATTGAACACCGCCCAGTACAAACTGACTACAAACGCTAGCCTACTATAAGACTTCGGTCTGAGATGTAGCAGAGACCAACTCAAGCCCTCCAAGCGAATTGGCTACTGTAGCACTCCTTACGTCTCTAGATCCCCCACAGATCGTCACGCACTTGATTCCCCCAGCTGACGTCCTTTACATGCCTAGGAGTTGCTTTGACCGATGTTAAAGGCTTGTGTCAGCAATACTGGCTTTGCAACCTAATTGTTGACGTATGATGTAACTGTCCTCTATCAGTTTCTCATACACAAGTTGACTTCCTTCAGATGATTAAATCCAGGTCATACGGAAATCTACTTCACAAATCAGGGCTGACAAGCAAACCAAGTAAGCTATGCCCAATTTGTCTCTACCTCAGTTGTACACGAAGAATCACTTAAGAAACTTGTACAACCGGAGCTAACTAGGTCTTACAACACCGAGTGCAGTCGTGCGTTGCTACTTTTCAACCCTGTGTGTAACGTATCAGTTCTTGAATAGCCGTATAGCAGAAGAGACGGACTATGGAATAGATAAGAACGTGATCAGGTTACCAAGGTTACAGGTTAATCCGATTTCAACCAAATATGGTCTCAATCTCCTACCTGTGCTTCCCAACGCTCAAGAGAAGTCTTTTATAGTCGTAGGGAGTTCCCAGAGGAGCTGCAACCTATAGAGGATGACTATACCACAACAAGCGTTCACCGAAGTGAAAAGAGTTTACGATCACTTCCTTAAGGACCTTCACGTATGCTTGATGCTTGCGGTATTTGTCCGTAGACACCTCTATTTATAGCACTCAATAAGATAGGTTGCTTTGGAATAAAACAATCAATTACTTGTCCCACAAGTTAAGGAAACCCTAAACTTGCCAACCAAGTAATAAAGATTAATCTCAATTGGAATTATTTTTATCATTATCTACTAAGTGTTTTGTTAGCTCAAAAACACTTCAAGATAGAATCCAACAGACCTGAGATAATCCTTATCTTATTGACTCATTGAGGATCGTTAGATGGACCACAAAAGATATTATGTGACATACAAGTCCACCTAAGAGATAAAGGAGTTTAGAGTTTGACCCAAGTGAAATTCTGAAAGAATATCCACTAAATCCGACACTAGCAAAGTAACCTACATTGGGTTCGCGTCCTACGTTCGCGAAATGTTCAGTCACTTTGGAACTCAGAAGAAATCCGAGTTTCTGGTTTGCGAACCGGTTCGTGAACCGTGCGCCTGTCAGATTTCGTCAAACCTGGATTCCGCTGGAAGTTCTGGGCTTACCAGGACTTAGACGTGTATACGTCCTCAGTTGTAATCCATGGACTCTTTGCTCAAGAGTACACCTTTAAAGGCAAGTTATACAGAATGGATCTTCGAGAAAACAACGAGTGGTCAGAAACCCCTTCTTCATCGCCACCATCTTCATTGACCCGTTCAGCTTCTCTTTTACGTTTCTGTGGCTTTTTCTTCCCTGCTCTGCTTCTAATGTCACTTACCTTCTCTTGAATCTGAATCCCTGTCAGTGGCCATGGAGCTGTGCGGTTTTCTACAACTCCATTGAAACTCGCTTTATCATTTCGATACTTGTGTTTTGCTGGCAGCCATCTTCGGTGACCCATGTAGCAAAGTTTCTTACTAAACGACAGCCACTCGGCATCTGTCCCTTCTCCACAAGTAGGACACCCAAAGTACCCATGAGTTACACAGCCAGATAAAGTTCCCAATGCTGGAAAATCATGAATAGCCCACAACAACCTCGCTTTCATCACAAACTCAGTCTTACTGAACGAGTCGTAAGTTAATACACCTTCATTCCATAACTGAAGCAAATCATCGATTAGTGGTTCCAGGTAAACATCAATATCTTTACCTGGTGCTTTAGGACCTGATATCAACAATGCCAACATCGAGAACTCCCGCTTCATACACAAAGAAGGAGGCAGATTGTAAGGACAGAGAATCACCGGCCAACAACTATGACTCAGACCAAAACAACCATTCGGATTGAACCCATCAGTTGCTAGCCCTAGTGTAACATTCCTAGGTTCCTTTGCAAAATCTGGCGAAAACTTATCCGCACACTGCCAAGCTGCAGAATCAACTGGGTGTCGCATAACATTCTCATCTGACTGTGCTAGGGAAGCCCAATACATTGCTTCTGCAATCCAGGTATACTATAAAGACGTTTCAGCCTTGCAATTATTGGAAAATATCTTACAGTTTTTTGTGCTACTTCTGTCAATTTCTTCTCACTGTTGAAAACTTTCTTAAACCTAGGTTCTTCACAAACAGGACACTTCACCAAACTTTTTCTACCCTTCCAATATAAGATACAATCGTTTACACATGCATCATAAGTAATATAATCCATGCCCATGTCTTGTATCATCTTTTTAACTTCATGGAACTTAGAAGGCAGTGTGTTTCCTTCGGGAAGCAACTCTTTGAACAACTCTAAGAGTGCGGTGACACCATTGTCTGAAATCCCGTACTGAGTCTTAATGTTGTTCAACTTAATGGAAGCATACAGTGGTGTTTTTTCCTTAGAACATGAAGGATACAGAGGTTCTCTAGCACGCTCATGTTCAGACTCTCTTTTCCTACTCCAACTGGTTCCTACATTCTCATTTACACCTTCAACATTCTCATTTACACCTTCTGTTGTAGGATGACCGAAAGAATCTACTGCAGGTTCGACAAAAGACTCCACTCCAGGTTCGACAAAAGACTCAACTACAGGTTCAACATCATCAGTTTGTTCACCTACATTAACATCTACATCTTTTGTTGAAGTATTTCCCTTACGTACATAACTTTCCCCATGAAAACCCCATGTTGTATACGTCAGTAGAATGCCATTTTTGAGCAAATGGTATTCTATTTCGCTTAGTGACAGTAACCCTTTACCATTCTTACAATGAGTACAGGGGCATGAGAATAAGGTGTTATCACCACCATTTTTCTTGACAAACCCTATAAATAACCCTACGCCTCGTAGGTATTCACTAGACTTACGACCACATTTCATCCATCCCTTATCAACAGTAGATGACATTTGATAGAACAACTGAACCTTTACCCCAAAACCCTTTACCCAAAAACAACAACAGAACAACAACAGAACAACAACAGAACCCTTTACCCCAAAACCCTTTACCCAAAAACAACAACAGAACCCTTTACCCAACAAAAATACCCTAAAACCTAACAATCAACAACATAATCCCTTTACCCAAAAACAACAGATGTATAACCTAACAATGAACAGCTGAACCTTTACCCTAAAACCATCATACACAACTGCATAACCCTTTACCCAAAAATCCTCATACAGAACCCTTTACCCTAATACCTAAATTAACAACACAAGTGAGATTTATACCTACACAGAACAAACAAAAGCAGCAGCAGTATCACCAGAAACCGTCAGATCTATACCTACAAAGAACAAACAACGAAAATTAGGTCTTTGAAATTAGTTGAGATCTATACCAAAAGCAGAAATTAGTTGGGAAAGAAAAATAATTACCTGAATCGTCGAGAGGAAAGGTTTTGAGAGAGTTTTTTTTTGGTCTGTTTTGGGGGAAAGAGAGGTTTTGAGAGAGAGCATTGGAGTTAACGAAATGAAAATGGGGATAAAAGAGTGGGAACTGGATTAGATATCCCGCCCAACAGTGGAATTTGGGGTTTACAAAATCCTGAAGGGAAATGAGTTGGGTGCAAAACATACTCAATGTGTGACTTGCCACGCAAACAGCAGGCACATGTGCGCTGCTTGAATGTTGCGAATCCGCAACTGCTAGCTGCAGTTTCTACGTTCGCAACTGCTAAATGCTGTTGCTATTTTTTGGGCAGTTGCAATTCATGTTGCTATTTAGCAACAGCTGAGTGTGTGTTGCGACTATGAGTTGCTATATGCTAGATATGGTGTAGTGTTTAGATTCATCAATATCCAACTAACGATTTGCAAGCAAACCATTGTAATGGACACATGGCACCGAATCTATCTCATTCATTCTTGTACTCTCAAAATTTGTGGGAACAAACACTGGTCATGACACAAGGTCACGTTAGACAAGAATACGATCTCAATCGCTATTATCACTACTAAAGTAGTCGACTATATTTCGAAAGAATAAAGAAAGTAGAATAGAAGAATTTCCATAAAGTCATAACTCCTACTAACCTTTTGTCGATGAAGAATAATTGATGTCTTCTTTGTCTTCACAGTCTTCGTCTTCAAGGTCTCTACTACTTTGTCTATATCCCAATTCCGAAATCTAAACTCTAGTAGGCTAAATCAAGAATTGAGTTTTGACATCTAAAACTGACAACTAGCTTGACATACCAACGCTAGTGGGTTTGACCGGACAATGTCCTAACAACCGCACAATACAAACTGACTACAAACACTAGCCTACTATAAGACTTCGGTCTGGGATGTAGCAGAGACCAATTCCACCCTCCAAGCGAACTGGCTACTGTCGCACTCCTTACGTCTCTAGATCCCCCACAGATTGTCACGCACTTGATTCCCCTAGCTGACGTCCGTTACATGCCTAGGAGTTGTTTTAACCGCTGCTAAAGGCTTGTGTAAACAATTCTGGCTTTGCAACCTCAATTGTCAACTGTATGTTTGAACTGTCCTCTATTAGTTTGACATACACAAAGTGACTTCCTTCAGATTGCTCCAGGTCATACGGAAATATACTTACAAGCGGGGGATGACAAGTAAACCGAGTAAACTATGCCCAACTTGTCTCTACCTCAGTTGTAAAAAGAATCACTTAAGAAACTTATACAACTGGAGCTAACTAGGTCTTACAACACCGAGTGCAGCCGTGTGTTGCTTCCTTTCGAAACCCTATGTGTAACGTATCAGTTCTTGAATGGCCTTATATCAGAAGAGAAGGACCGTAGAATAGACAAGAACGTGATCAGGTTACCAAGGTTACAGGTTAATCCGATTTCAACCACTAAGGTCTCAATCTCCTACTTGTGCTTCCCAACTCTCAAGAGAAGTCTTTATAGTCGTAGGTAAATCCCGTGAGGAACTGCTTACCTAATAGAGGATGACTATACCACAACAAGCGTTCACCGAAGTGAAAAGAGTTTACGTTCACTTCCCTAAGGAATCTTCACGTATGCTTGATGCTTGCGGTATTCGTCCATAGACACCTCTGTTTATAGCACTCAATAAGATAGGTTGCTTTGGAATAAAGCAATCAATTACTTGTCCCACAAGTTTTGGAAACCCTAAACTTGCAAACCAAATGTAACTGTGTAAAATCCCATGGGTTAGATCTTACACAGTACAC
>JAJJMA010086124.1:0-14424 GCA_023529015.1 Papaver nudicaule
ACCAGATTATGACTTCAGTCCATGCTTCAGCTATTGGAGGCCATTCAGGTATGCAGGCAACTCATAAAAGAGCCAAAACTTACTTCTTTTGGCCTCAGATGAAACAGGATATACTGCAATTTGTATCCTCTTGTGACACTTGCCAGAAATACAAGGGTGATCATACTCATCCTGCTGGATTGCTACATCCTCTTCCCATTCCAGAGCAAGCTTGGCAACACATCTCCATGGACTTCATAGAGGGACTTCCTGTCAGTGAAAGGAGATCAGTGGTGTTGGTAGTGGTGGATAGGCTAACTAAGTACATCCATTTCATTGGCCTCAGTCACCCTTATACTGCAGCTTCAGTGGCAAAGGAATTTCTCAGTCAGATTTTTAAGCTTCATGGACTTCCTAGCTCTATTATTTCTGACAGAGACAGAGTTTTCACAAGCAATTTCTGGCAGGATTTATTCAAGCATTTGGGTACTGAGCTCAAGATAAGCACAGCCTACCATCCACAAACAGATGGGCAGACTGAGAGAACAAATGCTTGTCTGGAAACTTATCTAAGGTGCATGTCAGGCTTTCAACCAAAGAAGTGGTATAAATGGCTACCCTTAGCTGAGTGGTGGTATAATACTTCTTATCACACAAGCATTAAGATGAGTCCATTTCATGCTCTCTATGGTTATAACCCTGTACATTTGGCTTTCCCTGTGGAAGTAACTACTACTGTGGCAACATTAGAAGAGCACCTAAAGGAGAGGAATGCTGTTTTGGATATTCTGAAGGATACTCTACACAAAGCTCAAGAGAGAATGAAGTTCTTTGCAGACAAGAAGAGACATACAGGTCATTCATAGTGGGTGATTGGGTATTCCTTAAACTTCAGCCATATAGACAGGCCTCTCTAGCACTGAGAAAGAATTTTAAACTCTCTGCAAAGTATTATGGTCCATTTCAGGTGCTTCAGAGAATAGGAGAGGTGGCTTACAAACTGGAACTACCACCCTCTGCAAGGATACATCATGTCTTCCATGTCTCTCGGCTTAAAAAGAAGATAGGCAAGCTCCATACCCCTAGCCCAGATTTGCCATTGGTTGACCATGAGGGACAAGTGATAGTGGAACCAGCTGCAGTTCTCAACACCAGAAGCATTCAGAGACATGGCAGTGATGTGCTACAATGGCTGGTACAGTGGACAAATGCTACAGTTGAAAATGCTACATGGGAAGATAGAGACAACATTGCTGCACATTTTCCAGATTTCAATCCTTGAGGACAAGGATTGTTTGAGGGGAAGGCATTGTCATGTGCCTGCCTTAGCCTGTTTTACTATTCTTACATATTTGTGTCTGCCCTTATCCTTAGTGAGGGGCGCCCTTTACTTTTAGTGTCTGCGTCACTGTTTGGATGTCCGTTATCTGGGTCTGGGTGCAGCCGTTTGGCTTAACACGCGTCAGTCTGTGATTGAGTCTTATCCGGATAGTGTTATCCGTTGTATTTAGTCGAGCTTGCGTCTGTATTGTTTTTCCATCAGAGATTTAGTGAATAATTGAGGCTGCTTTTGCAGAGGTTTCTTGTTCTTGCTTGGTTTCTCGATATCTTGTTGTGGGAACACAACATTCACATACGTTTGTTATTTGCTCTGTGACTTTCATTTTTGCCACTTTTCTCGCAAACAATTTCTAAACGATCACCCATTGAATGACAACCTAAAACTAATGTGCGGTTGATTTCTATGCCTGCGTCCACAAACCATTGCTTTTCGTCGTCCTTAATTTTTGATGTCTATACAAAGCAAACAAGATAACACTTAGAAAACTTAGGAAAATTGCTTCAAATTATGGAAAAACAACCGCAAGATTAGGTAGGATACCAAAGCATCGGATTTGAATCTTATATTTTGGGTATATGTTCATTTTACAAAGCTCCCAAATTCCTACAAAAAAAAGAGTGCATTTCGAGATGTATAACACCAACATTTGTTACTTTGAAGATCAGATGTTGAAAATCAACGAATTTTCAATGGTTAAAATTAAAATTGGTAGATCGTGAGGTTTGACATTTCGAAATGTACTTTTTTTTTCTTTTCTTTTTTTGTAAAAATAGAGCTTTATAAGATGCATATATCTCCATAATATTAAATTGAAATCCGATACAATTTAGATTGTATAAAAGAAAAAGGCGTCGAAAGTGTAAGATAGTGTGAGTGGATCCTCTTTCATTCTTATGAGCTTAAGCGACATACATAAAACTCAAGTTTCGGCATACATATTAACTAAAAGTTGGGCTTACAAATGTCATCACTTACATTTTTTATGAATTGATTGACTAGATCAACAAAGAAACCATCCCTAATCAAAGAATAACATAGCACAACCTCATTTAAATCCATAAGCTGATTGATATCACTTGATTCCATCACTTCAATTTCTTTTAACATTCCCATAACTTCATTACAAACCTTCTTTCTAATATCTTTACTCTTGTTCCTCTCATGTAAATCTCCTTCTTCATTTTGTATTGCTGCCCTTTTACCCATACCCCTCATCCTTGTCCTTAAAGATGGCTCTTCCTTCACATAATAACCAATATCACTATTAGCACTATTACAACCATGATGTTCGTGTAGTCCTCGTCCATCATCATTATCGTGACCATTCTCCAGTTGTTTCACCTCCTCTCCTTTCACAACCTCTAATAACTCATGATTTTGATTGTCATCGCATTCTTCTTCTTCTTCGAGATACAGCTTTAAGGTGTTTTTGGATTGTTTGTTTTTCTCGACAAATGCTCTACAACGTCTTCGATTGCGGAAACTAAACTTCTCAATGCTACCCAAACATATTTCTAACCATGCTATTGATCTATTGAGAACTAGTTTCGAATTCTTCGAAAGAAAAATCTTACTACTACTACCACTACCACTGCATTTCTTCATATTCTTCACAACTCTATATTTCTTCTCTTCTATCTTTCTCGCAAGTGTAATGTAGACGGCAGTGAGTATTCGATATATAGTGTGCAAAATTTGGTCCACTTTTTTCCCCACGCTTCATCAGCTTTTTGCTCCTGGGGCCATAGTAATTAAAGTCCACTGCACACTCAAAATTATCGAATCCGGGTCTAAATAAAACCCCTTACCCACGACCCTGTCTACACAAAACTACGCACTAGCGCGCACATTAGCAAAACACGTGACAGACAGTACGCATAGTCAACGTCATCAATTTCTTGAAGCATCTGTCAGTCACTAAAACATAACCCTAAAGAACTCCATTGATTTTCACAAACCAGTCAACACAGAAGTTGAAGTTCATTTCATTGCTCGGATTCCAAAATCCGACAGAGAGGAAAGATGATGAAGGCTTCAGTGAAAGGGATTTACGATACTGATAAGAGCAGCGCCGTTGGTACTGTCTCTTTTAACGCCGGTGATGTCAAGCTTAGAGCTTCTTTGACTGATGCTACTGTTTCTAATGGACCTAGCTTGAACGGTTTAGCCCTTACTGTTGAAAAGCCTGGATTCTTCGCTATTGATTATAATGTCCCAAAAAAGGTAAACCCCTTACAGATTTAAGTTCAATTTTAGGATTTTCAGTGATAATTGAAATTAGGGTTCAATTTTGACTCAATTTTGTTATGTTACTGTATACAGGATGTGTCGTTTAGATTCATGAATACAGTTCGGGTTATGGAGAAACCATTGAATTTGACTTATGCACATGGGCAAGGTGATAACAGGACTATGTTAGATGGGACACTTGTGTTTGATAAAGCAAATAAGGTTTCAGCTAATTATATGTTTGGTTCTGGGAATTGTAAATTGAAGTATAGTTATGTTCATGGTGGAGTAAGGACTTTTGAACCGTGTTACGATGTATCCAAAAATACTTGGGATTTTGCTATGTCTCAAAAGGTTTACGGGGATGATGTTTTTAAGGCTACTTATCAGACTTCAAGTAAGAATTTAGGGTTGGAGTGGTCGAGGAATTCAAAGATTAATGGAACGTTTAAGGTACGTACTACTACACTAGCACAATTGCTATTCTTGTTGTTGTGCTGTTGATCTTGTTTGCTTGAAGATTGTTGTTTGGTTCCTGAATTAGCACAATGGGTTCTTGAATCACTTAATAAGTATTATACATCTGACATATAAATGGTAGTGGAGGTGGACTAACTAGAAGAAGAAAGACCAGCAGTCACGTTACAGTTATCTCTTATTAGCTATTTTATTAGCATATTTTCCGAATGTGGCAAGGGTCGACTTTTGGTTTGCTAAACTCTCGTCTTAATTTTTTGGTCCTTGGACCTTAGTGATATTCAGTATTTAGCTTGTTCTCACAAGAGAAGTCCGTGCCATGAATATAGTTGGGAAATGTTATAAGTCGGTTGAACCTTATTGTGCTGATTGATTTGGTGGTGTTGGGAAATGATTTAGATTTAAATCGGTTGATTAACTATATAACATTAAGTTTGCAAGAAATGTAGACACATAATGAGTTTATCAGGAGTGACGTGAAAATGAATGTAAATTTCCTTATAATCAATTAGCGGCAGTTGAAATGGATATCTCCCTTTACAGAACTTCCAATAACCATTTATGACTTCATGTTGATGGCTCTTACATGTGATGCAAACTCTGCTTATTTTCCCTCCTCATTCCGACCGCATTTTTTTCTTTTCTTTTCTTTTTTGTTGTGGTCTTTTGTCAGTGTTTCAGTTTCTTATTAGTTTTACAAGTGTAGAAAGATTGTGACGACAGGGCGAGTACATTATTGGGTTCTGATTTTGCTTGTTCAAAGTTTCTACAAATACACTTAGCTAGGCCTATTTGAGAGGCTAATAGCTTTTGACATATTTGCTCATTTCATGATGTGGCTACTGGCTACTTCCAACCCCAAAAACCTTTAATCTTCAGTTTGGACACATCTTATCTCTGCTTTTACTTTAGTACAAATAGGAGGAAAAGTAGTGTAGATATGTTGAACACGTTTAGGCCTTGTGTGCGATGCTCATGCAAAAAGTGATGATGTTTTTCAAGTGAACCTTACCTTTCTACAATTCTATGTTGGTTACATCCCTATATTCTGGTATTGAATTTTTATACCTTGCAGATGTTGGCATCAGTCAATTTGGCGGATGAAACAAAAAGGCCTAAATTGAGAGCTGAGACAATATGGGATTTTGAGATGTGATTCTTCCTTCTCTGTTTTAACTTTTGAAATTTCTGATAAATTGCTTAAGCAATGTTGTAATCTTTTGACGTTAATTTCTGATAAATTTCAGAAAGTTGGTACTCAATTGAATTTTCTGTATTGGAGTTAATTATGCTCACCTACACTGATCTGAATACTAGGCCTATTGATTTCCACGAGTTTGGTTTTATGACATTGTTTTCTGCAGTAGGTACAGTATAAATTGGCCAAGAATAGGTGAAAAAATAAGCTAGTTCTCAGCTCAGTTCCTTCCTCAATTCTTAGCATTGCAGTTATTTGCAAGGTCCAAATCATTTGAGAGATAAGACTTGAATGTGTTTCCAACTGCATTTATTCTGTAGTCTTGCACCTGAAGTATTAAGTAGTCACTGGATGTGTTTGCTTTTACTGTTATACACAGGGTGGGCAGTATGTTGAAGGCCAAACTCGAAATCTGTGGGTTTGAGATAAGGCATTACTTGCACAATCAACTTTCCTTGACAAAGATTTGAAGTTAGTTGAACCCACTTGTTTAGAAAGGAAAACCAAACAAGTTTGTTTCAGTGAAGGGATCACAGCTTTTGACCTTTAAAAAATTGACCCTTCCGGGCCAATGATTGAGAGTATCTTTGACATATTAAACCAAGATGGGAAGGATATCACATAGGGGTGAAGATGAAAAGAATATACTTCTCTGACAGGAACTAGGGCATGGCTTATTGAGGTCTGTGACCCCATACATTTTCTCTAGGTGTTGTTGCCTTGTCATATAAAGCAATGAAAACCAAACCCAACTTTTGTAAGGGACCCTCGTGATCTTTTATGTACCATTCCACTTAGTGTGCCATTAGAGTGATAAAGTTCTTAATAATCAGTGGTGTTTTTTTTTTTTCCTGGTTTAGATTTCCTGTACTGCTTTTCATTCTGTTTCAAGTCCTATAATGGATGCATGATTAGTTAAGTTTCCCTTTTTTTGATTGTTTGGTTTGATCATCAAGACATAAAAAGGATAAGTTCTCATACCACTTTAACAGCTTTGAAAACACTTGCAGAAAAGCCTATAAAGAATGTGCATTAACTAACTGAAAGGACCATGAGGTTGGAGTTGGGATATAGACAATAATGAATGTGGGAAGGACCAGATGATATTGTTAGTGGTTTATCATCTCATTCCATTACGTCGACCTACCAAGTACAACTGTTCGCAATCTTTAGCACTCAATGCTGCAAGATAACGAGTCTAATGACACAGAGTGTGGATAATGCGGAGCAACATGCTCTACCTGCTTTGCTCGATCGGCAGATGATCGACGAGTGGATAGTAAGAAACAAGAACGAACAGATGTGCGCATCCTCGGTATACATGGAAAGCCGAAAGCAGACAATTTGAAGAAGATTTTGTTTCCATAGATTTGATCCCTTTGTCTCAATGCCCTCAGAGTAAGTTCTCAGACTGCTATCGTTTAAATCCTTGGGTAGGAATTTGAAGGATTTTTACACAGCTACGTGGTAACGTGTGCCACAACAAAAACTCAAGATCAAAATTCACCTACCGCCCAGAATTGCCGAGTGAAGTTCTGGAAGAATAATGTCGGATGTCGAAATCAGAAAGATGATGCACCGTTTTCATGGATTTATAGTCGCATTAATCGAACTCGATTATCGCAAGTTATCGAGTTAACTGTCCCAATGCAACAAAATGAAGCCTTAGAGTGTGTATTATATGCACTAAATAAATTCCAATGATATGTAATTATATCTTCTAAAGTGATATACGAAAATTGTCAATCAATATATGCAAAACAAGCAAGACATGAAAATTCCTGTTTGGCCTGCGACAAACAAGTGAATAACACTCCAATCCAAATGTATACTACGTGAATGTATAGAAATCCCATATATTTACACTGATGTTGTGTTACAAAGTAGTTTTCAAAACATGGCAAAATACAAGCTTTACAGTCACACCCACGGTACGTCACGCTTTTCCGGAGGTCTCTACGGGGTTGGTACAAAAGTTACATGCACTACTGGTTCAAACTCTCAAGTGAAAGTGTTTTGTCTCTGATTTCCATTGTTGCGCAATGTCTTCAGCTACTCGTTGGGCATCAATTGAAGTTCCCAACAAACCTTTCTTAGTAAAACCAACACTGTAAAGGCCATTCTTTCCCTTCCAGCCATTTGGAAACGGTATTTTAGGATAACCGTCGTCTTTGCTAAAGAATTCATCCTCCTAATGAAATAAGCAGAAACAAACAACGACTTAGTAAGACTAGGCGAAAACCTGAAAGATTACATGTTGTATGCCATCATGATAGCATAAGGAGAATTCATCTTTTTTCTTTTCTTGCGTAGGATGATATTTGTGTAGGCTTACCTTGAGCCATGAAGGGACATTAGTTCTGTAACCAGTTGCCAGTATTACTGAATCGAATTCATCCACTCTCCCATCAACAAATTCTACTCCTATATTTGTGAATCTCCTGACGCCAGGTACAACCTGAGATGATTACCGAAGTAAATAGACCATACTTAGGAAATGATACCGGGGTTATAGGACAATGTTATCATTTAAGAAAGTGAGCATGAATCATGAACGTTTCTATTTGTTAATGTTGAAACTGGAAACTGCCTACATGATATTCTAGTACTAACTGTAGAAGTATTGTCATGAAGAAATGATTGCTTAGTCAAGAGATTACCTTAACTTGACCACTTCTGATTTTGGCTAGAGTGCCGACATCTAAAACTGGGGTCTTCCCAGTTATGTTCTTCATTTCAAGAGGGCCTAATTCAGGTCTTGTAAAACCGAGTTGTCGTACATCTTGAAGGATCAAACGTGAACAGAAGAGGAGGAATCGATCAACCAACCATATAGGAAACCACTTGAGTAGACACATTGAAATACCGAAGGTTGATTTGCCAAGTATATCTCTAGGCAAAATATGCAACTGCAGCGCATAAAACCCCAAATCAGAAATTCCGTAAGCTCGTCACAAATACGTAAGGTAGTACTAACAGTGGTTTGATTGGGCAATCAAAAGTACTACTGTGCACTATAGATACAAACAAAAAAAGTATTTAAGAAAATCGAATGGTTACCTTATCCCTCACAACGATAGAAACTTGAGCACCACAGTTGCATAAATCCAAGCTAATTTCCATCCCTGAATTCCCACAGCCCACAACCAAGACTTTCTCTCCTTCAAATTCATCTCCGTTTTTATATAGACTGGTATGTAATACCTGGCCTTGGAAATCTGAAATTCCATCAATTTCAGGTATGACAGGGTCTGCATTCTCACCTGTTGCTACGATGAGCCACCGGCAAACAAATTCTGCGCTATTAGTTTTGACTAGCCAAAATCCCATTGCTGAATCATACTCAGCTATATGCACATGCTCTTCGTATATGGGTTCGATGGAGAAGTGCTTAACGTAAGCATCTAAGTAGTCTATGTATTGTTCCTTTGTTGGGTATGATGGAAAATCAGGTGGAAAACCCATATATGGAAGTTGACAGAAGTTCTTAGGTAGGTGTAGCCTTAGTCGATCGTAAGTTCTATTTCTCCATAGAGATGCTGCACAATTTTCTCTTTCGAGGATCAACGCAGGTAGCCCTCTTTTCTTAAGGCATGCAGCTACTGCTAACCCTGAAGGTCCTCCACCAATGATCACTGGCTGTGAAACCCAAACTCGCTTTATTTCGGTTGTCATTTCTTAGACAGCCAACCCATTGAACTTAAAACAACAAGACTGCACAAACAGTTTTTTCGCCTTGATCAGATTCTTGAATTCTTGTCCGGTGAACTTGTTGCTTGCTTTTCTACTGTTTATAAGCTGAAGGACTGAAATATATAGTTGGAACCAACAAGAAGTAATGAAAAGAGAGAGTTAAGTTTAGTTGTTGTTATACGGATGCACTTCCAAAGACTACTTAAAGACCCCCAAGGAAGGATGATCGGAGTATTTTTCTTTTTTGGCGGATTGGTGTCTGTTTCCACGTTTTAAATAGCAGTTATCGGTAACGTAATGTCTCATCACGGTACCACCATTCTTCCTCGTGGCCACATACTCTCATCAGTCTCGTCAGCTGCCATTTGTCACGTCGTAGAACTGCCACACAGTCAGATATCTGTATCCCCAAATTTTCTTTAATGGAAGAAGAAAAACAAGCTCTACCCATACTATAACTAGAATAAGTACTGGAGCATTGAAAAATCTTGAGCTTTTTTTACTTTTCCTAGTGATGTTTTTTGAGTATGGAAAGTCTTTCACATGCAAAGCTTTTGTGATAGAGAGGGAAATAGTAGGTTGAGCATTACATTGCTTTTGGAATCATCTTCTCCTGTACATATTGTGGGGGCCAAGCTAGGGAGGAGAGTAGGCAAAGGAACCTATTATAATGGTAGGACTAAATGGGTCTGCCAAGAACAGTAACCTCTATAAAAACCCCACTCTACCAATCTTACAAACAATTGATGATACCATATGACAAAGGCCTGTATTCTTGCAGATGTGCATATTGCATGGTGTTTTTATTATCAGTTGTCCAAATCAAGCTTAGGCTCAAATTGAATAAAGAGTGGTCAGACTACCAAAATCACACCGCTCCACGTGACTCGCTCTTCGTGGCATGTGACCTGGAAGAGAGAAAGAGTGAGATTAGGCACCGGATTAGGTGGTCGGATGTTATGGAATTGGGTTCATTTCCATTTCATTGACTTAAGTGCCATGCTAAGAACCACATGAATGAATACAGCAGACATGGTCATGGGCACGTCAGCCCAATCCATACCTCCTACTCTCCTAGGCGCACTGAGGATTTCTTTACCCTAGGTTAAGCTTGTGTATATTGAACTGTCTTTGCATTGCACTACATCAGATTTTAATTCTCAAGTTCAACACAAAACAAAGCCAAAGACCATATCAAAAACCAAAACTAATAAATTAGCATAGAAAAATCTAGTACTTGAAACTGAAGGATAGATATTTTGTCAAATTGTAGCAACCCCAGAAATCTATTGAATTATTATTCTTCGCATTCATTAGGGTGACCACAAAAATGGTGATGACTGATGACCATACCCAATAGTTAATGATAAAAAGCATTACGGAGGTGTGTCCACAATGCATCACTTTCTTCTTTTAATTCCTTGATGTGGATGCTCTTTTAACTCCATGTCAGATATAGGAGGTAGAAAGCTGCTGCAGCCCTAACTGTAGATGAATATGCATATCCAACTCATATCAACTTTTAGACCTAAACCTATGGCAACTGTAAAAACTAAATGTCCACGGCATGAATGAAGCTTTAAAAGCTGATCTAACTTTCCTCATTTTGTTAGCAAAAACCTTCAGTACATTGATGTGTCTATCTATATCACAACTAAATAACTAAATACTACAAACACAGGGTTTCAAAATATGATTTTTAGATAAAGTTACAATGCTCTGAAAATTGGAAGACCGACTCAACCAGATGGAGGTGGAGGAGGCAGTTGATTTGGTGGTGGAGGAGGTGGCATTGACATCTGAGGCGGAGGAAGGGGTCTTCCAACAAGTTGCTGAGGAGGTGGTGGTGGTGGTCGCCAAACAGGCGGTGGTGCACTCATTCCCATAGGTGGCGGTGGAGGCCTTGACATATATCCACCCTGTTGAGGTGGAGGTGGTAACATATTAGGTGGAGGTCTGAACTGCTGATGTTGAGGTGGCGGCATACCAGATGGTACCATCATTTGGCCATGCTGTTGCTGTTGTTGTTGCTGATGACCTGGCCAAGATGGAGGTGGACCTCCAAGTTGCATGGGAGGTGGGAAGGACCCACTTGGTGGCATTGGGGGAGGACGAATGGGTGGTGGAAGTTGCCCAGGAGGAATACCGCCATTCATGAAGGGCCGAGGAGGCATTGGTGCACCCATTGGACCATTGCCTTGAGCAGGTCCATTAAGCAGCGTAGGTGGTCCGCTCGCAAACATAGTGTGGGGCCTATTCTTTGTTGTACCTGGATTGGTTCTAGCCAAGGTTCTCTCTGCAAATGAAACAAGTCTGTAAACTACCATGCGAAATAAGTGCCAGGGTTCTATTCTCTGCTAACCATTTCGAAAAACCAACCCCAGTTTTGAAAACTGAGAACTTCTAAAATCCAAAAAACCTGTCTCTATTGAAGTCTAGATGATACGGATGTCAACTGTGCAGCGTCCTTATGGGGACCATGTAAAAGTTACACTTATCAGTTTCCAGAAACCGGTTAACAGGTTTTTAAGTGGGTTATTTGGGCCTAAACCCTAAATACTATGCTAAACCTGATTTGATTAAAGCAGATATAGAAGGTATGAATGAATCTAGTGAAGCTAGTCTACACAAAGCTAACCAAGTACGTGGGCACCTAGTGAATTATAAAGATGAAACGGGTTAAGAAGGAAGTACCTGCTGGTGTGCCGTGACGCTCCCCCTTGGTATCTTTCTTATATGCATAGGAAACCGTTATCTGACGGTTACACAGATACTGACCATTCATTGCCTACAGAGAAACCGAACAGAAACAGAACAGAGTCATTAATGTTTCTCACAACTGTGTCAGTTGCCAATCACACGGATTTAAGTCGGCAGTCAATTACACGGTCTTAAGTCGGTAGTCAATTACACAAACTTATGTCGACTGTCGATCACAGAAGCTCATCTAATTAATCTTGATTCATCAAAATATGATAGTTAAGCTGGATAACAAGTATTGTCATCAAACAAAATACTGTGACACTCTGACTAAGCTTAGGAGCTAACTCAAAACTTCAAGCTCTCGGCTATTAAATTCAACATATTGAACTTTCCTCAAGTCTTTCTGTAAAATACCAGAACTCCCAAAATATAAGTAAACATGTAAAGGACAAACCTCTATAGCCGCATCAGATGTGTCAAAAGAATCATAGCTAATAAAACCAAAACCACGAGAATTGCCTGTTTCGGGATCTCTCATTATCTGCAACAGAAGATGCCCTTGGAATCAGAGTTCACTTACAAAAAATTATTACGAAAGCAGTGGCTGTCAGCTTGCCACAATTTAGAAGATGTTCTAAAGATATGAAGAATGCTAACCTTAGGATTGGTGACAATGACTCCAAATGCACTGAAAGTATCATACAAAAGTTTCTCATCAACATCCTACAAACGTTACATGGGATTAGCTTCATGTGTTGAGAGATAAACTTATGAATCAAACAACTTTTTTTTAAGAGCTACTCCCAGAGGAAGAATTATAAATGAAAATCAAATAAAACAACTCACAGTGTCGAGATTTCCAACAAAAAGATTTGCTCCAACATCCAAGCTCTTCTTATCTTGGGAGGCCTGGAACAAGGTGCAACACTCGTGATATTAGAAAGAATGAGAGGTTATGATATTAGAACGAATAAGAGGTTATATAATGGGCAGATATGCATTCCAAAGCTATTCATTTACTGCGCTTAGCGCTTATCAGAGAACCGATATGTTCCTAACACTAAAATGCATATGTTGTGCTCTATAAGAAAACAGAGTAACCAGGTCCAAAAACATTGTTTGCTGCTTCCTGTACCGTACGATCCAAAGTATGCAACCGAAGTTTACTACATTAACCCACTTCCATCAAGATAATGATCCAAAAATAACAAGCTTATTGACCAAATCTAACCTTTCAAAATCGATAGAGCGTTCCCAAACAACAGTATACCTAGTAACAACACATTAAGTGCTACAGGTAGATGTGCTATGACATCTCATCAACTTATTGGCAAGTCATATTGTGTCAAACAGGTTGCATTTGTGATGTTCTAAGGACTTCATATGCTACAAATAACTTTCCACATTATCAAAAGGCCAATATCAAAGTACAAGAAAGGGGACGCAATTGCACCTTATTCACACGTATAGGTTTTCCATGAAGTTTGATCATGTTCAGAGTCTTGATTGCCTGCAGTGCAAAATTGGACACAAATTAAGAATTGCGAAAAATAAATTGATGATGCCCACAGCTAAAGATGAAGAAGAAAAAAACATATCTCAATGCAGGTACAAATACAAAAAAAAAAAAAAAAAAAAAAAAAAATAGAACAGAAAGACTTACATAGTCGGCATCTTCTTCACTGCGGAACTCTACGAACCCATATCCTTGATGTAAATTTGTAACTCTATCCTTTGGAACGTAAACATTAACTGGAACAAGAGAGATATATCATGAGAAAATAAGAGAGTTTCAATGTTGTGGTCATTCCAGGCAATAAATTTTAAGAATGTAGTTGTTTAAATACAACTTCCACCAATTGCATTCAGACTTGCATTCCAATTCATATATATCATATAGACACCATGTTACATTACATGACTTGCATAGACAACCTCTCATCACAAAAGGCATCTTCAACTAGAAAAACAATACTATGCGTTCTAATCTTATGAAGGTGGTTTTTAGCCATAGATGACTTTTTTAAGATACTTATGCAAAATAAAACTATTAAAACATAGTCCCCGCAAAGAAATTTAGCATAACAAAAGAAAGGGAGTATCAAAGAGTTTGTAAATATCAACATGCCACGCTTAATTTCCAAATGCCTCACGCCTCACTAAACACTTACAGCATAATACATCCCTAGATTTGTTCATTATTCTAAGAACTGGAAATAAGAGATAATAATAGAATGGGGAAAGGAGGGCGGCTTACCAACAGGGCCAGCTTGGACAAACAACTCCCACAATAGCTCTTCACTCACCTACACAAGACAAAAAGAAAAGAAACAAGTTCAGATTCTATTTATAACCAAGGTTTGAAAATTCAGGTTTTTGTTACTTCTGAATCAAAATCACTATTTTAACTATCAACACATTAATGCTTTCGATTTCAGCTATAATTTAATATTCAAACCATGAACAACTGGTACAACTATAAACCCTAGAAATTGACAATAAACCCTAGAAATTGACAAGTTTTTTCGATTATTATTTAGAGATTTAGGGTTTAGCGGTGGAGTGTACCTGAGGATCGAGATTACCAACATAAGCAGTAGCATCTTGGTTTCTCTCGGCGGAGTGTTGTCCGAGTAAATTTGCTCCGACACCCGGAGCTATTCGAGTCGTCATCTTCTTCCCTCACTGTCTGTCTTTCCCACTTCTCTTCTTGTTATTTGAGGACTCCTGTTAGGAGTTTAAAGCGGTTCTTCTTTTTGGGCCGTGTTAAGGAGGTTCGGGCCAAGTAAATATATTGGGTCCC
>JAJJMA010086135.1:0-20800 GCA_023529015.1 Papaver nudicaule
GTGGAGGTGGTGTTGCTGTTGGTTGTTGTGGCGGAGGCCCTGTTGCTGGTTGTAATATTGGTGGTGGCATATTGATGGTGCTGGTGATGGCGGTTTTGATGGTGGTGGTGGTCTCATGATGGTGTTGCTAATAGTGACGGTGGCAGCGCTGATGGTGGTGGTCTTGGTTAAGGGGGTGGCGGTGGCGTAACTGATGGGGATGGCGGTGGTGGTATCTAAGGTGGCAGAGGTGGTATTGGTATTGGTGGAAGAGGCGTTGCTGCTGTTGGTGGTGGTATTAGTAGTGGTGGCAGTGATGACAGAATCATGGGTAGGGTCATTCCAACTACAGAGATTAATAACAGAATTA
The DNA here is from genome assembly GCA_023529015.1 of Papaver nudicaule. Lineage (NCBI taxonomy): Eukaryota > Viridiplantae > Streptophyta > Magnoliopsida > Ranunculales > Papaveraceae > Papaver > Papaver nudicaule. Next base: position 350 of record JAJJMA010086135.1, read on the forward strand.
TGGTTTGATACCTTGCATGAGTCTCTTGTGATATGCATCATATTTTTGCAATACGTGTTTGAATTTCATGTATTTCCATTACTGCTGGCGACCTCCAATTTAGCTGCCTTTATGAGACTGGCAGAGCGATCCAAAAGGTTGCAAGCTCTTGATAAAACAATGTTGAACAAAAAAAAAATGGATGAATCGATTCTTGTATTAACACATACCAGACTTTTATTTTGGGTGTAGAGGTCTGCTCCCAATCTAGAGTAAGATCAATCCAAATAGCTCAGATCTGCTCCCAATTTTGGTTGCTACTTCGCATAGGCCGGCCTTACTGCAGATCGATATCAATGGTTTTTTTGCGAAACAATCTAAAGAATCGCGAATGAAAACCTAGCTTGGGTTTCGGGTAGGTAGGGAAGAGAGAAAGAATTTGAATTTATATGGTACCGAGTAAATTCTATTTTACCGTGAAAAGACGGAAACAGACCCCAAGGGGGCAGCGAAAAGACCAAATAAGGTCCGGGCTTAAAGTAGGTAGCCTTCTTTTTTAACGGAGTTAATTCAAGACACACTTGGCAAGTATTAATTGGTCCAAATTTGAGTTAAGTATAGTGGGTGTACCTTACCTATGTAAGTGAAATTTCGAAGAGGTGTAAACGTAGTGTAATTTTATATGAACCAATAGACAATTGCCAAGTGTCCTCTCCAGGATGCCTCCCTCCCAAACTCCCTTTCTCGGCCAATAGAAAATCGTGGTATTGTCACCGTGCGACGTGGGAGCTTTTACAACTTAGAGCTTTTAGTGTATGATGATATGTAAATCAAGAGGTAACGGTTTAGTTGTTTATGTTTGCTCAACATGGTTGCATTATCAAGAGATACTTTCTCGGTAAATTCACTGACAAAAAAATGTCAAGCTAGCACTCCCTATAACCGAAGACCGTCATGATATGGTTTGAAATAGGTTTATACGTCAATCATCTCCGTCTTCATTCACTTACAAAGTGATCCGTATTATTTGAACCTTTGTGCATAACTATCATCTGACCGAGGCAGGTCAATGTAACACCTTTGATGTTTCATGCCCACATGAAATCACTTGGAAAAGCCCAGTGAAGTCTAATGTGTAAACCACAATGGAATCTTAAGCTTGTATTGGTTTGAAGAAGAAGAAGAAGAAGAAGAAGAAGAAGAAGAAGAAGAAGAAGAAGAGGAAAGAATTATCGTCTAGTCTACGATCTCAGTATATCACGTCGGCTCTAGGAACTGACACGAAAACTAGCTGCGCGCCTAAGCATGAGTGGGCCGAGTGGCAGACTGTGTTTGCGATGGATTTGGATTTTGGAACAGAGGGAGTTTTGGCCGCCCTGACATGAAGAACTGCACCGTCAATCGAGTAAATTATCCGTACTACCTATCACGTACTGTTTGTTTCTGAGATTGACAGTGTATTTGTTTCTTTCTTGTTGATTCTAGGCAATTGACATTGACAAAATAAATATTTGGGCCTGGGCTTAGTAAGATGTCTCATCCAAGTAGCAAACTTATTGTGTCCGTTGCTAGTTCTTGGCAAGCTTTTGGGAGAGGAATACATTGCAGACAGTTTGGTTGCGTTACACTGGAATGGAATTGTTTCTGAGTTGATGCTCACGTTAATGAATGTCGAACAACATGGATTTTAGATTTTTTTTACTTAAAATAGGTTCATTGTGAAAAGAAAAAAAAACTGACAGAACTCATTCAATCAATTTAACTAGTGGAATAAGATTATCAGATAGACAGAAGAAAGTGAAAGCGAAAAACCACAAATGCACTTAAAAGAGAACAATGGAAAACAAAGACATTGCCCCATCCTCAAATAGGATACTTTTTGATGGAGCAGTTTTCCGGCTTGTACTATGACTTGTTTCAACTCGGTCTTCAAATTTGATTTCTACCAATTTGGAATGTTGTTGACATGCCAATGAATGAAGTAGGATTTTGTTGGCCCATGTATGATTTCCAACTGTTTTGATTCTACGTCATAGGAGAGGTAAGTAGACCTGTTAGAGGAATCAGTATTCACAACTATGAACTTCAGCTTAGGAATTGTGATAATTGCTAAAATTCTGACCATGTTAAAAAGCTTGATATCGAAATTCCCCATGCTATTTCTCATATTGATTTTGAACGTCTCCAGCCATTCATCCTCATCCTCATGGTCTTTCTTTTTCAAAGTCCATATCATAAATTCATGTGTATAGCTGAAATATTGCGATAAACACAATGATCCTTCCATCTCATTTAGATTTTTAGAATCGCACCGTGAAGTTGAAACCTGATCGGGGAGCTTAATTTTATAGAAAGATTCTCTACTAGTATAAAGACCAAGTATATATGGTTTAACCTGACCAGCTTCAATCCAATGAACACTAGATGTGTCTGGTATAAGCACCCAAGTTTCAATGATCCAATATAAAGAACCATTTAGATAGATATGACGAAAATCATAATACGAATTACACAATTTGAAACGCTCAGGAGTCGGGACAGCAATATCTCTCCAAGAACTATGTCCAAGACTGAGGATTTTAATCTTCACTATTGTTGGATCAGATCTACAAACCTCCACCACTTTATATTTCTTCTGTATCGGGTCATAGCACAGACGAAAGTCATAAAAATTATAATAGTTACTTTTGATTGGCTCAAGGATCACAATTGAACGATTAATGATTGTATTATAAACACAGTACTTATGAGATCGGCGAGTTTCAGAACATAAGATCAACAAACTACCAAAGAGTCCTTAACAACAACACGGCGGCATCCCATTGGAATTGGCATAACCCTCTTCTTTTTGTCATTGTGATCAATAAAGACGAGATGACGGTTGTCATTGGCTCTGATTAAACCCGATGAAGTAGAATTTTTATTCCTTTGTGAATGCAAATCAACGAATAACGAGTTATGGAAGAATAAATTGGACCACTTTTTGCATACGCACCTGAACCTAACCAGACTCTCTGTAGGAATTCCCTTGTGAGTATGTCATACACTATGATATCAGAAGGAATAACACGAGACATAGTATGCTCCTTCTTTTCCATTGGATTTATTTAGGTTTCACATGATGATTTTGTAGAACCCTGGAGCTGGAGGATTTAAAATAGTAGGAACATGTAGTTTTTCCTTTTCCAATAATGTGGGACTAATAAGGATGATGATACAATGTGCGAAATAGTAGTTTTGCCTGACGCGCCTCGTTAGGTATACTCTCTTCTTTTTTGCATGTAAAGAGCTTTGTCGTGAGGTTAACTAACAAAGCCACCTTGTGATTTTTGGTCTGATTTAAGAATCTTTTCTGCTACAAGTTGGTACACAATTTGTATTTAGCTAACTTCTCTACTGTTGCCAAACACTTGTCTGATATAGGTAGGAATGCCTTTGTTAAGAGCTACAATTCAACCAACAATGCCATGTGCATGATTAATTTGAGTTCACCAATTTGATAATGCCGGAACGATTGTCAATCCTTCCCAAAAGAGAGTGGAAGGATAAAGAAAGCCGAAGGGAAGCGAGAAGCTATAATCAAGAAAAGCTTACTCGGAACATCATTTTCCAGAATGACGTACTGTTCTAGGAATCAATTACACTAGTTTGCTCAATAGAAAGATAAAATGTTCTTCTTACTTTGAAAACATTGAAGAAGAAATTGATGTAATCCTGTCATACAGAAAAAGGCGGCACCAGGAAATCTGCTATGTTAAAATCCTAAAATTTGAATTGCTCAAGGCAAGCACTTGCAATGAGGACGTTATTGGTAGCCGACAGTTGGCCCGGCTTGGACCAACTTGCGTCGATGTCTCTACCAAAGCGGGAAAAGAAGTATTCTTATTTTCGATCGTTAGCAATTTTGTGTTGACGAGTTTCTAACTCCGAATATCAAATTTCAAACTGTACTTGTTCTTGTAGTACTCCTTAATTAGCTGAATTTATAAATAGTGTAATTTGTTGAAGTTGTTTTTTAGATGGTGGGGTTGTGAATTATGTGAAGAATGCTGCCTCTACCCAAAGGGAAATCTCTGGTGCAAATTAGTTGCAGGTGGTTGATCCTATGTTTTAATGTTTTAACTTTTACGCTTGCATGTTCCGGAAGCTACATGAATGCAGATTCCAGAATTCAGTTTACAGGCTGAGATGATGCACGTAGCTTCATGGATCCATGTTCTTCACCTGGTATTCTGTTAGGGTGCTCTGTAATGGGAAAATTTGAAATATCTTCAGATATCTTAGCGCCCACCGTGGGGCTTGAACCCACGACCACAAGGTTAAGAGCCTTGCGCTCTACCAACTTAGCTAGACGGGGCCTCTTGTGCAAACATCTTTTTATTTTGTACAAAAATATGACCAGACTATAAAAATAGCTCATTCCTTCGGTTGTTATTCGTTTGGTTTGAGAATTAGGGTTTTAGAAGAAAAACCTCTAATCTAAATTCAATGGAGAAGAACAAAAAGATAACATCTCGTGCTGTTATTCCTTCTGATATCATAATATATGACATACTTGCAAGGGTTCCTACAGAGAGTTTGGTTCCTGTTCAGGTGCGTATGTAAAATCTGGTCTAACTTATTCCTCCATGATTCAATATTTGTTGATTTGCATTCACAAAGGTATAACAAATCGGCTTCATCGGGTTTAATCGAAATTAATGAAGATTGACGTCTTGTCTTTGTTAATCTCAATGACAAGAAAAAGAGGGTTATGCCAATTACCGTAGTTGCCGCATACAATAGTATTGTTATTCAACACTCTTTACATGGTCTGTTGATTTTACGTTGTCTTATGTAATGATCTACACTACAATTGGATAACCAGAGACTAGTCGGAATCTCTAAGGATAGAGATTAGGGAAGAATTTGAGAGAAAGACATAGAATCGGAGAGAATTAGAGGGAGAAACAGATGAACAAGAGAGAGAAAAGTTTTAGCTTAATTCATTGATGATTTTGAAATACAGTAGACTTATCCTTATAAAGGATTATTACAACAGACATCGTGCACAGCACGGGCCGCTCGCACGAGTAAATGCCACTACAAACTCTATCAGCGCCCAGCGCATTACTAACCCCTACCAACACAGGCTGCCCCAAGACAATATGGGCCAGGTTCATTACAAATACCCACTCCTTCACATTATGCTTGTTCTCAAGGATATGAAATGAGCCCAACCTTAGGAACATCAAAGCCCACATAAAATTTCGATTTATTTGGAGTTGAGGTTTTAGATTCGAAGATGACGGAAGACGAAATCAACAATAATTCTGAAGCAAATTCCGTTTCGAAATCAGTAAGAGATTTGGCTTTATTTTCTTCAATTCACATCGATTCTACAGATCCAGCAGATGAAGGTAATTATAGACCTAGTCTCAAATCTTCTTTTTCTTTAATCGATGAAACTACTTCTGCAGAGGTAATGTTAAAATACAAGGTAGATTCAACGTTTTTGGATTATCAAGAAGGTAAACCCTTCAATTTTGTAGAATTGAGTAAAATCGACGGTGTGGATATTGACTCAGTTGAGACTGATTTGGGAAAATCCGAATCCAAATCTGGAGAGATTGAAGCTGAAGTTTCAAATTCGGAAAATGAGGAGTTATCTGTTAAGATTGATATGATAATACAAGCTCAAACTCAAATTACAGAGAAATTGAAGAACGAACCATCTCCCAAGCTTGTAGCTGGGTGGAAGAAGTTTTTAACAACAAAAATGAATCACGTAATATCCTTAGAGCGTCGGTTGTCGGTTGTTGAGAATTTGAAGTCTACATCTGAAGAAGTCTTTGAATTACTTCGATCTGTGGTTAAGCAATTGAAGACGATGGAGAAGTATATCGTTGGAAAATCGAAAACAACACCGGTTGATTCAGGTTTCGTAGCAAATTTCTTTCAACAATCTTTAAATCCACCAGTAGATTTTATTTCTGAGCTGAAGTATAAAAATGGGAATTTCTTATATTTGCTGATTGTAAATTATAATTGTTTTATGTGTGGTAGTAATGGTGCTAGCTATTCGAGAATGTTGTTTGATCGAGGTAGAATAGGTGAAACACTACTGTGGAGTTCTCATTCTAAAGGTTTTAATACTTCATGTTTGATCACAATTCAGGACCTGCTCAATCACACAAGTGTGGATGATTTTGTAAGGGTTCAATTGGCTATTAGTGATAATGAAGGTTGTGCAGTTATTCTGTTTGAGACAAATCCACAAAGAATTCTTATAGGCCTGAATTTATTCACTACCCAGCTGACAAAACTTACTGCTATTGAGGATGTACAGGAGCTGGAGTATAATTTCCTTAATGGTGAAGTCTTTGGCGTGGGTTGTTGGGTACCTAAATGTGTTGAACTAATGGAACATTGTACTGAGAGTCAGGGGAAGGGGATTATGTTCATTCCAGGCTCTTGTATTGTCGAAGGGAGCGGGAGTATGACAAGGTGTACTTCAGTACTCTTGCAACAACATGGTTACAAGATGGTTATACTCAGAGCTCAGAATTCTGTCCTACTTCACATGAAGACAGTAAGTGACTGCATGAAGCGATGGCCATCTCTTCAAAATTTACACCAGACAATAGATTTCCAAGGTTTCGTTGACGGATGTGAGATGTTTGATTGGAGTCAGGAGTTTCAGCAGAAAGAGAGTGTGGAAAGTGGTATCTCTTATGTATGTGTTTGCTTTGAAGCACCTAGACATTGGAGTTGTGGTAACAATAGATGGAGTCTTAGCTGGGGAGTGAATCATCTCTTGTTACATCTTACTAACAGGCTGTATGAGAGGAGGATGGCAGGGAACAAACAGTCCTTGTATTATGGCTGTGAAAAATTTAAACCAGAGTTTACTTGTCGGCAGCAACATCCATTCATGATGTTTTTACACAAGGCTTATGAGATAAAAATACTTGATAACGTGGTATGGGGATTTTGCAGAAATGGAAGGTTGTTACCTTGGCAGCTTCCAAAGGAATTATCTACGGATATTGAACTCCTGCATGTTACTTCAAGGAAGATTAGTAATGGGACAAGTGAGAACGTTACTGTGCTGCAGTGTCTTAGGAAGACTTTAAAAGCCGAAACATGGTTCTCACAATGGAGGCAGAAGGTGTTAACTCCAATAGATTATTCTTTTAGACTTCAGGTCTGTTCTCATATGGTGACTGTCTTCCTTGTTGGAAATTATTATCAGCTCTTGAGACTGAGTTTCTTCTTCCTTCTTTGGGGCTTGTTTAGTTTCAAAAATTGCAGAAGAAAAATATACAACTCAAGGATTGCTGGAAGTGTGGGGTTCTTTGGTAACCAGTGGTGGCAGATTGCTTATGGTGTTGAGTCAAAGGAGCATGATCAAATATTGAAGGCTCAGTTGGAATAAAATATGTTCATTTCTGGTGGGTGTTTACTTACACATGCAAAAGATTTGTTGAAGCAACTGCAGTTCTCCACCATCTATGGGACAACAATACAGGAGGGAATTTGTGTAAGCAGCTTAGAGGGTCTGTGGTACTCACTAACAAGGAATTATAGCTTGACTGCAGTCATCGTTGTGCTAAAGGCTAAAGAAGGATTGGAAGAGGTGATGTTCATGACCTTACAGGAAATTGCGACACACATTTTCAAATCCAGTCTCAAGTCAGCTAAACATCACATCACAAGGATTACTTTGCACAAGCTAGTTGGGGTAAAGGTAATTCTTGTTTTTGAAATTCACAGATTGCCTATATACTCATGGTACATCAAATGTGATTTTCCTGGAAGGGTAATTGCCTACTACACCAAATTTCAAGGTTTTGCTGTTACCACAAAGAGGAACAATTGATGTGTGCTAGAGGACAGTCAAGAATTGATTGAGTCACCTTATTACTATGAAGTTTTTCAAATGTTTTATTGTGCATACTTTGGTGCAAGTGCTATAATCACTTCAAAGGAAGCTCTGCCAAATAATACATCTCAGTGTACTTACCTCTAAAAGTTGCAGATTCGGAAGAAGGTTTTTGTGGACAGTCAAATTCTATATAAGCTACCATTACCATTGGAAATCCTTGTAGCTTACACCCAACACCAACCGCAACTGAAGCTCTCCACTTCCAAGGAAGGCCAGGTTCACTGCATACTGTCAGCACATGCATGGCAGGAATTCTCTGTACATGACTCAACTCTACCCCCTAGTTTAACTAAAATCCACAGCTCCAGGTTTATTGTGCACAAGTCTGCAGAGTTGAAGACTCTATCCCTTGCTAGAGGTAAGAAGCTTGAGTTGCTTGCCCTCAGTAAAAATTTTATCACTGCAAGACATGGGTTCTTCATATATACCCTGTACATAGAAGGAATTATACCTCTTAGATGGTTTTGGCTAGAGTTTTTCAGCGTACTATCTGTTCCTCCACAACTCAGCTCAGTTCCACACTCTCCAATAGTTGGCCGAAGGGAGGAAATGAATTTGTCTACTTTATACCAAAGCCTTGCAGTTTATGGCATTACTTTTGAGTGTCTAGTAGCCACTACAGTAAAGGGGGGAGGATATTTGATGCAACCAAATTCGTCTTCAGCCGAAGAAATCCACTGCAACAGAATCTTGAAGGTTGTTTGTGAAAATGAGTTCAAAAATCTTAGAAGGGAGCTGAATCAAGATTACGCATCATTCTTTGTTCCTTTTATTATAATAAGAGTCGGCACAAGTAACTGGTGGCAAAAGCTACAACAGTATATGGCTGATAATCATTTGGTTTCTTATTAAGCTAAAACTTTTCTCTCTCTTGTTCATCTGTTTCTCCCTCTAATTCTCTCTGAAAGTCCAGGCTTCAAATCTTTGAGAAAAACCTCCCAATTCTCCTTTGTTTCACTTCTGCATACCATAATTCCTAGAGGGATCAACCCATTCTGACCATCAAGCCCAGTGGCAGCCATAAGTGATCCACCAAACTCATCAGTCAGATGGCAGCAATCCAACCCTACAACTCCTCTAGCACCTTGATGAAAACCCCTCATTGCAGGTTCAAATGACAATGTCATACTCATAAAACTCCCATCAGTGGGGTCAAAGGTCCATTTAGCCAATGAACCTGGATTAGTCTTTGACAATCATGTCACAAAATGCTGGAACTTCACTGTAACTGTCTTTGTAATTCCCATAGTAATGATGTAAAACCTTATTCCTAGCTTTCCAAGCAGTCATGTAATGAATGTTCACTTTCCTTTGTGCCAAGAAGTCATCCTTGATTTTGTGAGGATTTGGTATTTCAATTTTTGCTACATTCTTCAGTTGATCAAGCACAAACTCCTTCACAATATCAGGATCAACAGACCTATTCTTGTTTTCATGATCCCCTTCACAGGTGTGTTCTAAATGCACTTTTCTAACTACAAAAGCTTTGTCTTTAGACTTAATGCTAATGGTACCATACACAAACCATTTACAATCTCCATCTTCAGGTTTATAATTTATACATTTATCCATTACTCTAGTTGGAGCACTCCTAGTCAATTTGTACTGACACTTATGGATGATACAAAAGTTCTTAAGGTGTTTCAAGAAAGCTTGTTTGTCATAAAATTTAGCTTTTACCTCCATTTTGCTAGGATCAACTTCTTTAAGTTCATCTTCTTCAGGGAATAGTTCTCCTTCATCATCATTGAACTCTCCAAACTCTTCTTCATATGATCCCAGATAAGAATGTTTTTCATCATTACCTGCACAACAATGAACACAAATCAGTTAACCACATTGAATAAAAGTAATCAGCACAACAATGAACACACATAATCATTACCTTTCTCTCCATCTTCTGAAACCAACTCTGACTCCTGATGATCATTTTCCTCTTTTTGTTCAAAAGTTTCTCTTCTTTTTCTGCTACACCTTCATCTCCTTCATCACCTTTATATGGCCTACACATATCATTATCTTCATCACTGTCAAAAATTGGCTTTGGATCTTGTTCATCAATTGGATGACAATCATCCAATTCCATGTTTTCCAAAAAAGATCTCCTCATTCCACACCTTCTTCTTACACATGTCAATATCAAGATTCATAGTCTGCTTAAACCAATATCCTGAATCAAAAAAGTCATCATCAAATTGATCTTCTTGTTGTTGTTGTTCTTGTTGTTGCTGTTGCTCTTGTTGTTGAAGAGTGCTTAAGCAAGAGGTTGGTATATCTGCAGACTCGGTCAAGTCTTCCATAAAGTCCATAAAGTCCAGCTTTCTTGTTGCACTTTGTAGCCTTGGAGATTTTCTAACAACAGGTGGTGGTGTAGGCTTTGGCTTAGAAACTGTCTTCTTTGGTGTCTTTGATGGAGTCTTTCTCTCCTCTGGAGGTACTATATCCATCCACAAATGTATATACCCTTCATCATTAAGACTAGCATTCTGCCAAAACTCATCAAATTCCTTGTTGTTTCCCAGTGGACATGGTTCAACAGGACTCTTATACCAGTACAAGAACATCCTTTGTTTAGCACATAACCTGCACTCAAATACACACAGTACTCCATTTTTCTCAAGTCTGTCAACCTTCTATCACAGTTAGGAAATGTGTATGTCTTATTGTTAGGAACACTATACACTTGAATGTTCCTGAATCTGTAGTACCTGCAACACACAAATGCACAATCAAAACAAATTCAGAAACCCTAATTATACAAATTTCACCCCTAATTATACAAAACAAACCATCAATTAAACTCCTAATTTAACATTTCAAACCCTCAACTGCTAAATTTTAAAAAGGGGGAAAACATATATGAACCCTAGAATTTCAAAAAAGGGGAAAAACAGCTAAACCCTAAAATTGAATCGCGTATCTAACAAAAATGGTATTCTAAAGCATGGGTTTTCAACAACAACACAAATAAACCAGAAATCTTACTCAGTTTTGTCCATTGACGTCATGTAATACGATTTCACACCATTAAGGTTTACCATCAGCAAAAAACAACGAGTTCAGGTGATTTCTTCTTCTCATGTATGTCTTCTTCTTCTTCTTCTTCCTCTTCAACTCCGTCTGATTTCCTCTCTCAGAAACCCTAACCCTAAGTCGCAGTAGCAGAGAAAGAGAGAAATAGAGAAAGAAGCAGAAGGAAAAGATCCCGTATGATTTTGGGTGTTTTATCTTGTTGGTGCACGTGACAAATAACACGTATGCCATGATGCATCCATCACCGTCTATTCAATGAACGGTTGATTTGAGGGATGGATAGGGAAGTAATTTTAAGAGGAAATCTTGACTAAAATCAAGGAGTTTGACTTTTAAGGTGGGTCCTAACAGAAAAGCTAACAGAATGGTCATTTTGGAAAAGTGCAAAAAAACGTGGCCGACATAGAAATTAGGGATATTTTTTTTGGACACTTTAGAAATTTGCCCATTAAACTTTAGGTTAAAAATTAGTGTGTGGACGATTAGGTCACCCCTTATATCACAACTTGGATAGGTCTAGTGGACTGCAGTCCCAAAGGAAAAACTGCAGTCCCAAAAACAGAGCTTCATTTTAAACAAGCTACTTTTAAAAGGGAGGGAATTTGGATTTTAACTAAGCCCAGGCCCAAATTTCGAAACAAAGTTATCGTTCATGTCATTCATTCATTATGTTTCTCGTTTGTCTTTCCATTGTCATTACAATCTTAATGTTATCATTTTCTTTGAGTAAGTTGTTGGCAATGTTCTGAAAGGAAATGAAACATGTTTGTGAGATTACCACAAAGCATAAGAAGATTTGGTTATACTGAGCAAGGAAGTTTTGGTTGGGGGGACAACTCGATGAAGTGATAGATAATGCTAACGAGATGAAAGGCGGCCGGAGGCTGCAATATTTTTTTTAACGTTTTTCCATGACACATCACCTTGTCAGCTACAGTTTCTCTCTTCTTGGTTATTCAACAATGGTTTTCTAGTTAATTAGCCTAACATATCTCACATATATTGCTTAATTGCTTAAATTTAGGAGGGACAAATATTAATTAACCTGCCTAAATTTAGAAGGGACAAATATTAATTAACCTAATGTATTTCACGATTTTGGTTAATTGTTTAAATTTTGGGGAGACAACTGTCCCCCTTTGTACCAATGTAGATCCGTCATTAGCGTCGCCTGTGATTGGCATTGAATTCAAGAAATATTACCGTTTTATATGCAAGTAACAAAGTTTCACTGCCATTAAGATCAATTTTTTGCTACCGTTGTATCATAACTTTTCGATAATGAATCTCCTCTTAGAACTAATAAGCCATTGATTTAATGTTTCATAAAGCTCTAGATTTCTTGTACATATTGGGACTGTACCGTTGTGAACTACTACTTGAACAAAACAAATACGAATAGTCTATCAAAGAACAGTACATAAATGCTACAAATTTCTCCTTCTGTCTTTTTACTCCCCTAGCTATTCAAAAACAAAGACATTGCCGGTAACCCATATCAGGCCATCACCAAATGGGAATGTATCTTTTTACACCCCTAGCTAGCTATTCAAAACAAAGACATTGCCAGTTTTTTTTTTGCTGATGAAAGAAGACTACATTAGAAGAGAAGGGGAATGTATACTAGAAGCAAGATTCAAATTTACAAGAAAGCAAAGAGAACCTGACAACAAACGAAAAAAAACAACGCTAGAAAAAGTAAATCTCTATCAAAGATAAATCTATCTATGTTGTATCAGCAGTCTGGCTTGAAAACAGTAACCCACGATAGTAAAGTTCTTTTGCCTTACCTTCAAAAGTTATTCGATTTCTTTGGGACCATACGGTCCATAGTGTTGAAGCAGGAACAAGGCTCCAAATAGTTTTATTTACTCTGATTACTCAAATTTAAAATCTACCAATTTGGAATGTTGTTCACATGCCAATGAATATAGGGAAAAGCGAAGATTTTTGGACCATAGATGATATCCAACTGTTTTGACTCAACGTTGTAAGAGAAGTAAGTGGACTTCCAATATGTATCGGTATTCATGATTATGAACTTCAGTTTAGGAACCGTGAGAACTGCCAGAATTCTGATCGAGCTAATATTTAAATTTCCCATGCTATTTCTCATACTAAATTTGAACGTCTCCATCCATTCACCCTCATCTCCATCCCCATGGTCTTTCTTTTTCAAAGTCCATATCTTTAATTCATGTGTGTCACTAAAATATTCTGATAAACACAATGATCCTTCCATCTCATTCAGATTTCTAAAATCCCACGATGAAGTTGAAACCTCGTCGGGGAGCTTAATTGTATAAAAAGATTCTCTACTAGTATCAAGACCAAGTATATATGGTTTAACTGGACCAGCTTCAATGTAGAATCTACTAGGATCAGTTGCAGGTCTACGGACCCATGTTTCAATGATCCAATATAAAGAACCATTTAGATAAACTTGTCGTGAAAGATACTTTTTGCAACGATATGTGGATCGGTGCGGAGTTGAGACGACAATATCTCTCCAAGAACAATCATCGCCACGTCCAAGAGTGTGGATTCTGATCTTCACCACTGTTTTATCAGATTCACAAACCTGAACCACTTGGTATTTTTCCATTACCGGGTCATAGCACAAACGAAAGTCATAATAATTATCACTCTGCCCTGGGATCTTAAGTGAACGCTTAGAGATTGTATTATAAACATAGTTCGTGTAATATTTACGATCATAACTAGAAAAACCTAAAATCAACAGACCATTCAAAGAGTCCTTAACAAAAACTTCGCCCGAGCCTCCCCAAGTAATTGGCATAACCGTCTCTTTTTTATCATTGTGATCAATAAAGACGAGACAGCGGTAGTCATTGGTTCTGATTAAACCCGATGCAGTAGACATCTTATTCCTTTGTGAATGCAAATTAATGAATAACGAGTTATGGAAGAATAAGTTAGACCAGTTTTTACATACGCACCTGAACCGTACTAAACTCTTCAGAGAAACTCTTGTGAGGATGTCATATATTATGATATCCGAAGGAAGAACACGAGGAACAATCTGCTTGTTCTCCATTGGGTGCAGAGCTTTTTTTTCTTTCTAAAATTAACCCTAATTCTCGAACCAAGAGACAGCTAATTCTCGAACCCTAATTCTCGAACACAAGTAATAACCAAAAGAATAATTGATTGGGTGGACTTAACAAAGTCGGAACGTGTAGCTCCTTTTCCAACAATGTGGGACTAAGTAAGGTTTGTTGGTTCTTTTAATTTGCATAGGCATCTTCCAGTGAGAATTGAATAAGGTACTGACCGGAATATAACGACATCAACAAAACAGTTTGGTTGGATTACAGAACTGGAACCGAAAAACAAAGACCATGAAGAATGCCCAGCAAGAGAAGAACAACAAAAGACAAAAGCCAAGCCAATTGCCTAAACAAATACGGGCAAGTAATGGGCATATTGCTAATTGCTTTCTATAAGCATCAACTATATATATACTTGATATTTAACTCTTTAACAATTCTTTTTTGTATCGGTGATGGATATACATTATACAAAATTGATTAGGAAATTCTACTAACTCGGTTTTTCCATCACAGAAAAGAAAAGAAAAAAGGTGTATACTATTGGACAAGAGACCCCTAGAAATTGTGTTTTAGATAAGCTGCCATTTTGTGTAGTATGCACTATGCAACTCCAGTTTGTAGAAGTTGTCTCGATTTCTAAACACAAGAATTGGTTATTTTAGGAAACGTATTCTAGAATGTTCTAGTAAATTCTTGTGGGTTCTAGGTATCCTAATTTAGGTCGGTTTCCTTGTATTATTAGGAAAGACATTACTTGGAGAATACATCTCTAACTAGTATAAAGAAGGGTCTCTAGAGGTGTAGAGACATACCTGTGATATCCAACCTAGAAGAGTGGTAAAGCCTTGTGCTTAGGTTTTTGGTCTCTTTGTTAGAAAGGGTCGGTGCTACCGTGAAGGTCAATATTGGTGTGAGAGAAACTTGTAGAGAGAGGGTTTGGTGTTCTAGTGTGTAGGTTTTCTAGAGTATCCATGTTTCTCTCTGTTACTGGCAACTATGAAGAAGGTGTAGAAGAGAAGATATGAGGCTAGTTTGGAGAATGGTTTAGAGAGTTGATTTCTAAAGTTTCTCAATGGTGTCTCAGGTATGTCTTGGTAACTCTTCGGTTTGGGTCTTCTCGTGGGAGTTGTGTAAAGAGCATGTAAGGATATTGATATAATAAAGTTTCTCTGGTGGTGTTGGCCGTGGAGTAGCCTGCAAAGGTGAACCACATATATCTTGTGTTGTGGTTGTGTGCTTGTTTATCTTCTGTCTCTCTATTGTTATTTCTCCGTGTTTGGTTCATATCACCAATAGCCCTTGTGATCCTGTATTCCGCTGCGCTAGGGGTGCCAATTTCCCCAACAATTGGTATCAGAGCCGTTGGATGGGCGGGAGTGATTGAATTTGGTATTGAACGATGGTTTATTGTTCGGGTGGAGAAATATGTTTGAAGATATTTTGGTCAACCAATGTTAATTTACACAAAGATGGTTTTGTGATGTGAATTACAAATCAGAGGTTCAACTTTGGAAGAAGTGTATGTTCTTTGTTTAGATTTATTATGTAGTATGGGATGCAGAATAATGTTGAATGAGGTGGAATACATATTACTTCTTGAAGAGTGGTAGTAGCCATACACTATAAATAATGGGTTACAAAGTTTGAAGAAAGGATGGGGCTGTGAGGTCTCATGTAGAAGCAAGTCCAGCAATGCTTCGAAGTTATGCACGAGATGTTATATATTTGTGATCTTAAATATATGTTAAAGTATTCTTGATGGCTTGCACGTAATATCAAGAATGTGCCCGATCTCGGAAGCATGTATCACATTATATGGGTGTTCACACGGTATATATTTTTAGCGAGTATATTGGGTGTGATGGTGGTAAAAAGTATGTCAGATTGGTGATGGCTTTGGGAATCGCTAAAGGATTAAAGTCTGTTAATCACAGTGGAGATGTCTGATGGTTTATTTCAGATACACGGTAATCTTGACATGTGCTGGAGTATGATGTTGAAGCTAATTCTTCTTTTCTGGATTAGAGTTCAATATGTTCTTAGCTTTCTTGTTAGGTAGAGCTAACGGTGATTCTTCTGTATAGTTCTCTTGGAGATCAATGGTGGAGTACTCAAGGGACTAAATTGATCATGAAAGGAAGCTGTGTTAGTGGCTTGTATACCCTGAAACAGTCAGGGGTAGGTGGAGCTGTTGAACGTGTCAAAGAAGCTGTGAAAACTTCAAAAACTGGTGCGCATTGTTATGGTGGTACTGCTGATCACATAACCGCATTGGGTCATGGATCGTGAAAGTGGTCCAATGGCTTGTTTTGTTAGTGATGACTATATAGTAAGTGGTGCACATAAATCCAAGGAACTGAAGGAAGTGGGACAGTGCAACAAGGGTTATAATTGTGTTGCTGTTGATAATGCGAGTGGTGGTCCGTTTGTTTTTTGTAATGGTAAGGACTGTACTAGGTCTAGTACGTCACAAAAGACTAAAGATACGAAGGACGCTGCTGTCCGTGAAACTAAAGAGCGTACTGATAGTGCTATTACTAAGGCATGGCAAACAAGGAAAGTTGTTGTCAATAAGGCTAGGGAGTATGCAGGTTGTTTTTGAAAGTGTGGCTGGACACGTTAAGGGTCGGAATATTCATGGAAAAAATGGTGGAGTTCCGAAGGCTCGTATGATCAAGAAGTGGGTTCCTAAGATTGGCAAGTCCAAGGATTGTTTGGACTGTGTTAATCATCATCATTGATGATCAGTGGCCCGTAAGGGCGGGTTGACAAGAGCACGGTGGAGTTCAATGTGAATTGAAGAAACAAGGAAGAATTTTGTGAGTTTACAAATCTCGACAAGGTGGAGAATTGTAGAAGTTGTCTCGATTTCTAAACACAAGAATTGGTTATTTTAGGAAACGTATTCTAGAATGTTCTAGTAAATTCTTGTGGGTTCTAGGTATCCTAATTTAGGTCGGTTTCCTTGTATTATTAGGAAAGACATTACTTGGAGAATACATCTCTAACTAGTATAAATAAGGGTCTCTAGAGGTGTAGAGACATACCGGTGATATCCAACCTAGAAGAGTGGTAAAGCCTTGTGCTTAGGTTTTTGGTCTCTTTGTTAGGAAGGGTCGGTGCTACCGTGAAGGTCAATATTGGTGTGAGAGAAACTTGTAGAGAGAGGGTTTGGTGTTCTAGTGTGTAGGTTTAGGGCTTTGCCCTAAACCGGGTTTTCTAGAGTATCCATGTTTCTCTCTGTTACTGGCAACTATGAAGAAGGTGTAGAAGAGAAGATATGAGGCTGGTTTGGAGAATGGTTTAGAGAGTTGATTTCTAAGGTTTCTCAATGGTGTCTCAGGTATGTCTTGGTAACTCTTCGGTTTGGGTCTTCTCGTGGGAGTTGTGTAAAGAGCATGTAAGGATATTGATATAATAAAGTTTCTCTGGTGGTGTTGGCCGTGGAGTAGCCTGCAAAGGTGAACCACATATATCTTGTGTTGTGGTTGAGTGCTTGTTTATCTTTTGTCTCTCTATTGTTATTTCTCCGTGTTTGGTTCATATCACCAATAGCCCTTGTGATCCTGTATTCCGCTGCGCTAGGGGTGCCAATTTCCCAACACAGTTGACCAATAAAAGATTGCACAGCTGATGGATCCCCAACCACCAGAACAGATGCACCATTAGTGAACAAAGAGTTGTTCGAAATCCAATGGAGAATTTCATGTGCATGACATACGAATTTTCTGTTGAAGATTGTCTCACTCCAAGCAACCATCTACGTACTGAGAAGCAAGCGCACAACAATTCTGTTCTAACTACAATCATTTCTAAGCTTGTTTTATTTTTTGGAAAATTGGGAATATGCTCCAAAATCCAACCTTCATTTGGTATGGCCCAATGTTTGGATTCGATTAATTTCAGTTCCATTAAAATAAAGTTCGATAGCAAAGTGATAGACAAATATTAAGTACGTACTTACGCTTAGGGGTGAGCATTTGTCTCAAAATCCGTAGATCTAATCCGACCCACCCGTTTTTTTATGGGTGGGTGTCCAATATTCAACAATGGATTGGATGCGGATGCATTTTCTCAAATCGAATGAATTTTGGATCGGATGCGGATGCAAAGTTTAAAATCCGTGGACATCTACATCCGTTAAATTAGTAATTATTATTTTTCGATATGATACTTTTATTCACAAATATTAATATTGTGTTTATAATAATTATCCATCACTTCATATATATATATATATTTCACATTATTATATTGATAGTTATGTTGAAATAAAATAGATGAGTTTCATTATTCGTATTCGATGGAAAGTAAAGAGGAATGTCCGAAAATATTTTACATGGAGTTAATAATAACGACATTAGTTACGACTGTCCTAGATTTATAGTATGCTAAATCGCGGGATATTTTCCATCTTTCTTAGTTTTTGTCTTCATATTTTTCGAGTATATTAATTATCGAAAATGCTAATTGCACCGTGTGGATTACACACTAATTTGCACCGTGTGACACAATTGATACTGGACCCCCTGCAAATCTCCGTTGGTGGGGCCCACGCACCATATCTAATATCACATCCAAACCGTTGGATCCTTCCAAGGTGTAAACCAAGGTGTAAAACACGGTGAGCGTAGAATTACTCATTAATTATAAAAGAGATCCATTGGATCATCCATATCCAATCCGTCAATCCGTGCATCCATTGGGTGCAATGGATGTTAGATTGGATGCGGACCAATCCGTACCATGCTCACCCCACTTACACTGAATTTTGCTTGTACTACTAGCAGACGCTCAGAAGATAATGTTTAAATAGGAACGTGCTTTGAGCCCTCTCAAAAGTCTGCCTCTCCTCCTACACCAATAATTACCTAAATACCCTTTATAGCAATTGTCTAAGTTATCCCTAGATTAGCAATCAAATTACCTGAGTACCCTTTATCTAATACAAATCGTACGTCTAAACCAAAGTCGAAAAGAACTATCAGTTCTCCCCAAAAATTCATTTCGTTCTCTGCATTTTTCTCCCCAAATCCATTATTCATTCCATCCATTAACAGTCACGTATTTTAAGTGAAATCAGACTAACAATCCAACCCCAATTTTATCCTTCAGATTTAGGGTTCAAATATCAAATTCGGGGATTGGGTTTCAAACATCAAGCTCGGGTATTAGGTCTCAAACATCAAATTGAAGTCCGTGTCATGGGATTGAAGTTCTTTCATTCATTCGGTAAGATGAGGTTCTATTGAATTTTGGTTAATTTTTCTTGGTTGGTATTCATTTGATCTCCATATTTATATATGTTTGTAGCTGCTTCAATTAGTCGCCAAGTACCCATGTCAAATGCAAGATTAGGAAATCTGAATTTGATCTATGAGCTTCAGTTTCAATTTCATTTTCATTGGGTTAGTATTATTTGTTTCTCTATCACGGGTCTTTCTCTAATTTCAATTTCATTGGATTTGCCCAAATTTGGTCTCTTGATTAATTGCTTAGATTGATCATTTTTTGTGTGTATGTTTGCACAATTTGCTAAAGAGCACATTGCTCCACATTCAGCGAACATTGAAAAATCGAATTACTTTCCGAAGGTAAAATTAGAGATTATGGTGTTTTCGTTAGGGGTGTTGACAGTTTGGTCATGTTTGTTTTTGTAGGAGGTTAACTTATGGAAGCTCATAGGGGCGTTTAATCTCCATGGCATTACTGCACCAGGTATACTTTCCTATTATGGAAAAGAATGTGCTTTTGGAACTTCTAATTTTTCTGTGATGACTAGCTGGCTCTGATGTTGTTAGCATAAAACGCAAAGTTGATCAAGTCGATGGTGGTTACGTTATTTATGGAAACAAGATAGAGTTAATCTGCAACTTTCTTGTCAAAAATAGAGTTTTTGTCTTTATCATTGAGGATTCTCAAAGGTACCTATTTCAAGATGTTAACTGCTTGATCTCATTTATGTGACTGACTGGCTGTGGAAACTTATTGGTACCATATACTCCAGTGATAATGATTACTAGTTACTGATGCCAATGAATTGCAAAACAGGTGGTTTATGCAAAAACAGACACTAAAGCAGGACCAAAAGGAATCACATCATTTATAATAGAAAAGGGAATGTCGGGGTATGGTTTTTACACAAGAGCATCATAGTATGGATACA
Organism: Papaver nudicaule; assembly: GCA_023529015.1. Taxonomy (NCBI): domain Eukaryota; kingdom Viridiplantae; phylum Streptophyta; class Magnoliopsida; order Ranunculales; family Papaveraceae; genus Papaver; species Papaver nudicaule. Next base: position 20,529 of record JAJJMA010086135.1, read on the forward strand.
CTGATATTAGTTATGGTTTAGTATATTTTGGTTTTTGTTTTAGAAGTGTCCAGGCTTGAGATATAACTACATTGATATTGCAGCTTCCCAGTGTTAGGGCATTGTCCGGTCAAACCCACTAGCGTTGGTATGTCAAGCTAGTTGTCAGTTTTAGGTGTCAAAAGTCAATTCTTGAGTTAGCCTACTAGAGTTTATATTTCGGAAATGGGATATAGACAAAGTAGTAGAGACCTTGAAGACGAAGACTGTGAAGACAAAGAAGACATCAATTA